>SNQJ01S0011652.1:17432-35636 GCA_010110895.2 Picea sitchensis
GATCCTCACCCCATAATACTGGAGGGAGGCAACTCCACCTATGCTCTTGGAATCTGACAACATCGACCCTCTCTTCGGGCGATAGGGCTTCAATTCAAGCCAAAATTTCATCATAAGATTTACCGCCTCGGAAAATATCATCGTGAGGCGAATTCTCATGCTCAAATATTTTAAGGCCACACTTGGCCAAATGATTACTCATGACCTTGTGTGGATCATGTTTCTTAAATTCGATATGAACAAAATTTATATCTTCTAGGGTTGCTGCCTCTGCCTTTACATGCCTGAAGTCTAATAATGGATAGGTATTTAAATGAATAGGGAAAGGTGTCCATACCTTTTTTGAATACCCTTTTAGTTCTTTACTTATACCACCAATTATAGTTTGTCTGGAGATCTCACAACAAGCCAGCCTATCGGGTATAAGTAAGGGTAAATCATGCGGAGGGAAGGAAGCGCCGAACACCCTGATGTATGAGAATTATTTCTCCACATACCAATCGACCACTCTACTTAAATTTCTTGTGATGCTATCCGATATCCTGGGTGGCGGATTATCGAATATGGTAACATGCATCAGTACCATCACCCAGTTGAAGATTTCATATACGAAATCCAAATCCTTGTCCTCCCAAAGCTTAGAATGGTATACATGGACCGTCTCAACATCCGATGGAGCCCAACTCCAATTCATCAAGTGAAAAGGTGTCATGGAACATACTGCGTCCATGAGATATGTAGACATAAAAAATGAAGTATCTTTCCCGCTATCTTTCTGCATCCGATATTCTATAACCTGACAGGTCAGGCTATCTGATAACATTTTAGCCTAGTCGAAAGAAGAGCCTTCTTCTACTGAGTATATCAAGGGAACCCATTGGAGGAAAAAATGCGTGGTGTCTTCCCTCTCGTACAATCTGCAGGTCATCATCGCTACATATTTGAACTGTGGTTCCAAAGAAGATATGGAATAAATTCGATTGTTGTCTGCCCTGAAATTCACTGGGTGTGAGCCCCAATCCTTAATCAAATCAGATAAAATTTTCATGTATTGCTCGCATTCCTTCTTTTAAAAACCATCTAAAAACTCTACATTGTATGAAAAGTCTGACGTGGGTGGTAATTTGTACATAACCTGTAAGCTTTCTTGTCTGAAGGTCCCAATAGTGACCCCCTTCTCGTTGATGATGGTTCTGGTAGGGGTGTCTACATGATCTAGCGCCCATCGGATCATGTCATAGTAAGGTAGAAGAAGTGGTCGGGCCACTACTTTGTGCATCTCTGTTTGGACGACGATCTTGTATTTGGTAGTCATTTCGTCTGTCTCATTGTCACTGGAATCGTCCGAGTAGTTCACCAACTATGATTGAAACACCTTTGAGACATATGACTAGGTTCGTTCGCAATCAATGCTTCGAGGTGAAGTATCCGAAATATTATCAAAACCTTGTCATGAAACCTCTACACTTGCTTTGGATACTTTTTGCGGGGGCATGAAAGGGGATTGTAACTTTGTTCTTCTGCAATAAAAATGCGTATACATATAGAAGTTAGCTTACTGAGAAAAAAATCTCTGTGCAGGATAGAAATGAACCTTATGAATAAAATAGGAAACAAAAGATCTATATCTTCGACTATTTACAATATCGATGTCCTTACAAACATAATGGTCCAATCATAATTAGATAGAGATTTTGGCAATAAAAACCATATATTTACTTTGTCATTTCGCCTTATTTCTAATTAATGACATAAAATTTGACGGTTCATGGAACAAGCTGGCACAAGGAACATTTGAAATTACCTCGTAAACTATGCATTATTATCATTTGCATTAAACATTGATTAGGCTGGCTTGGCTTCCTTAATCAGTATTTAAATCAACATTTCGACGTTCTTCGTATCGAGACTTTTAACTCTGATCTTTCGAGCCTCTAAAACCCGAGATTGCGATGATTAGATTTAGTTAAGTGAAGGCATAATCAGATCAAGTGTTTTATTAATCATGTTTTAATTTATGTCACGACTTCACGGCTCGGGGCTTCAAGGGTATAGTTTCCGAGCGGAACGTATGTCGAGTCGCGAAATCCCAAGAGGATTTAACCATGGTCAGACTAAACACTCTGGACGTTAACCCGAGTTACTTATGTGAGGATCTCGCAGCTTCGTCTTTCAAGGTTATGACGGTAATGCTTTAGGAGAGAGTAAACACCGAGACATGAAATCCTGACAGCATTTGACTGGAGTTTACATGGTCCCACTCTTAGCTTTCACCTGAGGTAAGCTTTTGAAACTTTTCGCGACCTCGCACGTCGGGGTTTGTAAATATTTTCACTTGTAACTCCCGAAGAGCGATATTCTGAGGTACGAAGAGCAACAACCTTCATTTAACGATAAAAGTGGTAACTTATGAAACATCACAACTCTTGCTATTTCGCATGTCGAGACTACTGAGATTTTCAGTAGGTGCATGCCACAAAGCGAAAAAGAACTTAAGAACTGACATTTGACCTTTAAAAAATATTTGAACCAAATGAAAAAGGTGGCTCCAACACACTGTTGAGTGACATTTACCTGATGTCCTTTTTGTAGCCATGAAACTTTGTATGGGCTTGGATGTACAAAAGTCTCTAGCTCCAGCTTTTCTACCATCTCTGTAGATACAAGATTGTTTGTGCTACTGCTGTCTACTATGACCTTGCATACTCTATCCTTAGTTTTGCAAGCAGTCTGAAACAAACTGTTTCTTTGGACTGGGTTCTCTGCCTCCTTCTCTGGCTTCAAGAGAAATTTTCTCATCATCAAAGATCTTCCGCCCTCAGTGTCTTCTTCCTCAACATTCCTCCCTTGAGCTTCGACAATGTGAGTTTCACCAGCATCTTTCTTCCTATCTGGACACTCATCAGATTTATGTCTGATTTTTCCATAGACAAAGCATTTCACTTCACCTCCTCTGCCTCTTCCTCATCCTCTAGCTCGAGGAAATGTATTTCTATCAGCATAATACCTTCCTTGTGAGCTTCCTCCCCTCTCAGGTTGAGGTTGAGGTTTCATCCCCTCTTCTTTAAGTTTCTGAGTCTTATCTTGGGAAATTGTTTATTCTCTGGCCTGGACTTCTACCTCAACCTCTTTGACCTTGTTTCCAACTCAGCTTCTCTTCAACTTTTAGAGCTATATGATAAGCATATTCCACATTTTGGATGGTCATCATGCTCATCTCATATTGGATGTCATATCATAGACCATTCATGCACCTGGAAACTCTTTCATGATCGCTTTCCTGATGACCTTCTCTGATGTTTATCTTGTAGAATTCTTCAGTGTGTTCCTTCACTGACATCAACTTCTATCTCAAATTTTGCATCCTTCGAAACAGAGTGATTTGATAATCCTTGGGTATAAATTTGGCTTTCATATTTGTAACCATTCTATCCCAGCTTTTGATTTTATGCTTGCCCTTGCAGCATCTGTCAGCCTACAGTTCATCCCACCATAGTGTTGCATGACCTTTAAGTCTAGTGTTGACATGTTTGACTTTCTTATCTTCCTCGACATCCTCATAGTCAAAGTATTTGTCTAGAGCTTTAATCTAGTCTAAAATATCTTCAACATCTAAGTTTCCCTCATACATGGGAATCTCCATTTTTTCTCTGGCACCTATCCTAGAAACAACCCTAAATAGGCGTTCGTCTGCAACATCTTTGAATGCTACTTCTTCTCCTTCGTTTCCATCTTCATTTTCACTTTCAGCCTCACTGATATCCCCAACGTCGACTTTGCACCTCTTTGTTGTCTCCATAACTTCAATTCTAGCACGTAACTCACGCATTTCCCTTTCCATTGCTGGATCAGGAATTGGCCTATCTCTTCTTCTCGGTGGCATGGCTGAATTTTTTTCTCTTTTCTCTCTTCCTGAAATATATAGACACAATCAGGCTCTCATACCACACTGACGCAGACCCCCTGCCCTCGGGCTGATATCCGCACAGAATCTTCACTAAAACCACGCCAAGGGTTGATCAAACCCGTTGTTTGAGCCAAAAAGGACTTCAGGTTTTGGGAGTTGGAGAGTCCCGATATATCCCCATGGCTCTTGACAAATTCCAAAATGTGAATTGTCAATGAGTGTTGACCGCTCCAACACACACCACCTGTTACCCCTAAATTTGGATTTTCAGGACTTGAGCGAACGACTGAACAATCGTTCCTCTTGCCTTATGCTTCCCCAAATTATGAAATGTCGGAAGGAAAAAATGGGCTCAATGTCCCATGGACTGCATGATCAATGGCGTTTTGGGACTCCACGTACCAGGATTTCATGATTCTTGATCCCAACTCACTCGCCGCGCCAATTCCCGAATTTTGAAAAAGCGACCCTTTTTCACGATTTCGCGTACCGAGAGTTTGAAACTCTCATTTTCAAAAATCACTTGTCTCCTCTATGTCTCAGACCTTGGAAATATGAAATGCCTAAAGTCCACTCCGATGACACTTTGTGTTTTGCGACTTCGGGGTTATCAAAGTGCCCCAGCTCCCTGTCATCAGGATTTCCGAAATACCGAAATGTCGATGTTTCACACCAAAGGCACATCGCATTTCGCGACTTTGGGATTTTCAATGCTAAGGTCCCAGTTCCTTGTCATCGATATTTCCGGTATGCCGAACCTTGAAATATTGAAACTACGAAATTCCATTACTGATAATCCCTTCATGAAACGGGAGTTTGAGTGACCAAGGGTTTTGACCTGCACTCCGAACTTACGGGTCCGGAATTCCCGAAATGATATGACGGCTTAGACAAACCACAATCAATGGTCCACATTGATTCTTGATGTCAGGGTGGCATATTCATCCCACTCCTAACCACCTCACATATCCTCTAGATCCGACAGTCCTCATGACTTCGCGAGTTCTCCACAGAGAATTCTGACCACTAGATGCACTCCTCAAGGACTTATGTCCCAACGACTCAATGTTCTCCCTCCTGAACTTAAATTCTATGAGATTATTTTGGCCTTCGTCTCCCTTTGAACACTTCAAAGTATAAATCCCTCCTGATCTTTCAATTATAAACTCGGGCTTCCAAAATGATCCATGTTCGCACTCCTTGTGGAAAACCTTCAAATAACCTCTGGTTATTTGGATCTATGACCCTGTGCACTCTTTGGAACAGTGGTCCTTCAACCTTCCTTCTGGATTTATAAAATCCAAGGCTTCAATTGGCCTATGCATGCTTTGCACAACTTTGTGCTTCACCTGCACTTCATCTGGTATGTGAACAACAGTATCTCTCCTGAGCTTTCTGAGATAAAACTCAAACCCTTGTCAATGCACACCTTGCAGACATTCACTAAACTCCTTGTAGGAATTATCAAGAAGAGAAACAATTGAAACTCATTCTTATCCTCTCTTAGACTTCATACATTCAACTTGAAATCACACACAACACAACATTGAAACAAATGCATACAGAGAAACAAAGAAATTGTAAACATACCATTCAACAAATGTAAAAAGTAAGTGTCATAACACCATGAAAATTGATTCAAAGATTCATATATTAACTCAAGTGCTCCTGTACATGGGTTCTTCTCTACAAATCTCTGCTAAAGATCTACATCTTATGAATTCTAAATGCTCATCCCAAGATTACAATGAAAACAAGGGTGAGGGTGTCTATATTCATTTTCCCTCCTATGCTTCTAAAATTGTCTAATCTAACATTCTTATCTACCTACTCTACATTAACAGTCTTAAATGCTTGTTACATCTGACAGACAGGAGTGACTCCTTCGGATTTGTTCATATCTCCAAGACATAAATGTAAGTACGCCTTTTTCCTAGCTATTACATTAATGCTTCAAATTTCAAAAAAAATTAAAACGGTTTCATAAAAGCGTGCTCCTTTTTTACATCTATGCATCCAACTGTCTCCTGTGTTTACGTTGCTCACTTGGCTAGCTGCTTACGATGCTCCTGCATCATGTTTAGTCCATAGATGATTTCTCAAGGAAGAGATGGATTTATTTTCTTAGAAAAAAGTTTTAGGTATTTGATAAATTTAAATAGTTTAAGGCTTTGGTAGAAAACCAGACAAAGAAGAAAATAAAGTTATTGAGGATAGATAATGGTGGAGAATTCTATGGAAATGAATTCAAATAATTATGTAATAAGTGTGGTATAGAAAGGAAAAAGAGTACTCGATACACACCTTAGCAGAATGGAGTTGCAGAAAGAATGAACATGACATTGATGGAAAAAGCAAGGAGAATGCTTAGTGGTGCCGAGTTAGGACAAGAATTATAGGAAGAGGCAGTGGGTACAACATGTTACCTAGTCAATCAATCGCCCTCATCAACATTGGATGATAAAAATCCACATGAGGTATGGGATGGTAAGAAACCCTCTCTTGAACATATCAGAGTGTTTGGTTGTGATTCTTATGTATATGTTCCAAAGGAAAACATGAGTAAGTTGAATAATAAAGCTGAAAAGTGTATCTATATTGATTATAAAGATGGTGTGAAAGGTTATAATCTTTGGAACCCGGAAAATAAGAAGATTGTTTACAATCAGGATGTTGTTTTTAGAGAGGTGAAATACATTCCCAAACAGGAATTCCTACCAAGGAAAGAAGAACCTAAGAAAATAGAGTTTGAGTTGGATGATGCAAAATATGAATCAACTAAAGAAGATGAAGCAAAAGAATAAAAAAATCATACCCTAGTATTGAGGAGATAAGTGAAGGAAAGAAGGAAACCAAAAGGGTATATTCCACCTGATTTTTGTTCTAATTTTTCTTTATCTATTACTGATGATGGTCCCAGAACTGTCAGGGAAGCAATGAATTAAGAGGATAGTAAACTTTGGAAAAAAACCATGGTTGAAGAAATGGATTCCTTGGATAATAATGAGACATGGGATCTAGTTGAGTTTCTAGTTGGAATAAAATGTGTTGGTAGAAAATGGTTGTCAAAGAAGATGTTTAATGCAGAAGAAAAAGTGGAGAAATACAAATCTCGGTTAGTAGAAAAACGTTATTACCGGGTAGAGGGTATTGACTTTGGTGAGATTTTTTCTCCTATTGCCAAGTTAAGTTCTATTAGATTTATTTTATCTATTGTTTTTTCTTTTGATCTTGAAGTGAAACAAATGGATGTGAAGACAACATTCCTACATGGGGATCTAGAATAAGAAATCTACATGAAGCATACATATGGATTTGTAGTGAAGGGAAAGAAAAAGATGGTTTGTACGCTAAAGAAGTCACTATATGTTGTGAAGCAATCACCTAGGATGTGGTACCAAAAGTTTGACACATACATACTTGGATTGGGATTTGTGAGAAGCAGGGATGATCACTGTGTATATTCCAAGAAGATTGGTAATCACTTCATTTATGTAGTGTTGTATGTTGATGACATGTTGCTGGTAGGAAATAACTTGGATGTTATCAAGGAGGTGAAATCATAGCTATGCTCCAAATGTTACATGAAGGATCTCGGTACTGCTAACTTCATTCTGGGAGTGGATATTAAAAGATATTGTACAAACAAGAAACTATGGTGGAATAAGAGAAAATATGTTGAGATGATATTTCAGAGGCTTAATATGCATGGAAGTAAACCGATCAAGGTTCTTATTGCTATAGGTGTAAATTTATCTGCAGATCAGTGCCCCAAGACATAGGAAGAAGAAGAGGACATGTCCCATGTTCCATATTCCAGTGTAGTTGGAATTTAGATGTATGCAATGGTCTGTACTAGACCGTACATTGCACATGAAGTGGGAGTTTTGAGAAGGTATTTTTCAAAACAAGGGAAGGAGAATTAGATAACAGTAAATAGGTTCTTCAGTTATTTGCGTGGCACTACCAGTTATGGATTGTGCTACCAAGGAAGACCGAGACTCAACATAGTGTTGGGCATACATGGGTTTGTTGATGCATATTGGGATAGAGATCTGGATCACAAAATATCTACAACTGGGTATGTGTTTAACCTATTTGGAGGAGAAATCATTTGGATGAGCAAAATACAGGCTGTAGTGGCACTCTAAACTACAAAAGATGAATACATGGGAGCCACTCATGCAAGCAAGGAAGCAATATGGTTATAGAGATTATGTTCAGGTATTGGGTTGGTACAAAAATAAGTGAGATTAGATTGTGACGGTCAGAGTGCAATATTCTTGGAAAATAAACATGCTTATCATTCAAACAGAAAGCATATTGATGTTCAATATCACTTTGTGAGAGACGTGATTGAAGAAAAGAAGGTGTTGTTGGAAAAGGTTGACACTTTGAAGATTGTTGTAGATTCATTGAAAAATTCTATGAGCACAAAGAAGTTATCCTGGTGTAGAGTAACAATAGGCATTTCTTCCCTGGATTGTTTACTATGTAATCCTTTGAACCTCTATATGCAAATAAAACAACCAGTGGGAGAATGTTGGGTATGTGTTATATTATGTGCATGTGTGTGTGTGGGAACGTCGGATTCGACAACTGCATCTGACGATCTCAAATTCCTTCAGCCTTAGTGTTGTGTGCGTCGGGTGATTTCCTAGGGGGATCCAAAGGGGGTTCAGGATCCCCCCCCTGGTTACGTGTAGCGTTTGGGGCAATGCCCCAAAATTGTTTTTTGGGCGTTTTTTTCTATTTTAGTGGATTTTTCTATTTTAAGTGGTTTTCTAAATTAATCTCAGATTAAGGGATTAGGGTTTTTGTAGTTACAAAATACCTAAAATATTGTATATATTGTATTGTGAATGGAGAAATGAATACAATGAAAAACTGAAAGGTGTGACACCAAGGAAGGTTGGTTTTCTCCCAGTTAAGGGTTTCCAACGTAAATCTCTGCGCACTGTGTGTGATCCATTGATTAAATCATGTTTTTCTTAAGAGAATTTGTATGCATTGCTTTACTTCACAGTTTTAAAACTTACACAAATGTCTTGTTGAGAAGGTAAGGGAGAAATATCGATGGCAGGTTCCAATTAGAGCTACTCTCATTTGGTGTAGCATTTCTGACCAATATGTGGTCCCAATTACTACTCATAATTAAAAGAAGAAAAATGGGAAAGACAATTTCTATCCCCCAAAGAGTTATAATTAATCCTAATTCTAATCTAACTGAAAGAAAACTAATCTAATCTAACTACCTCTAACCTATCTCGAGAAAAAAGATAAAAGAAAGATTATAGTGAGAGATTATATCATTAGAACCAGAAATAAGTCATGTATGATAATGATAAGTCATAAAAACGATGTTACATAAACATAAACATATAGTTGTACAATGCATTCATAACATTATTTATGTACTCATAAGAGAACGTGTGACAACGTGAGCATATAATAGAGTGAAAACATAGTTCATACAATAGAATTCTATGCTACACAAGAAGAAGACAAATGCACAAAGAAACATATCATATACATATACCAAAATAATAAATTTCGAGAAATGCCTCTTTATATTTATTCATTCAACAATAATAATACATTTTTTTATTTACAAAGGAAAAATTCCCCTCTTACATTCAATGACCTTTTTTTTATAAAACAAGAGAGACTCTTCGTCTCTCATGGATATTCATTTCATTTTCCCATTATTTATTTTACATTTTTTTAAAATGAATATGTGGAAGTTACAAATGGAAGATGAAGATATGCTCGAGTGGTTATTCTCACTCCAAGGTAGTTTACAAATGATATTCAACTAAAAATGTTATCAACTCTACCTATCTGTGTCTTCTTCTATTTCTTGTGACATTTCTAGACGTTTCTTGTGTTTGTTTATTGATTAATATCATTTTTTCTTCTTCTCTTCTATATCAGCTTTCAATCATTCTCTTGCTGGTTTGATTTCAACTCTTCTGGCTTTAGATATGATTGCTTCAACACTACATAGCCCATTCTTCAAGTAAATTCAGTGCTCTTATGTGTAATGTATTTTCAGAGTATTTTTTCTCTCAATATGACAACATTCTATGTCATCATCTTCTTCTCTCTTTTATATTTTTGGCGAGCTATCTCAAGCCTGATTTCATTTCATGTATCCTTGGATATGGTCGTTTGAACTATACATAGTCATTTATGCCCCTAAATTAGTGGTATGTTGTTTCCTACATTTTCTGATGTCCTCTATCACTTCTGTGGTCAGAGAACCTATTCCATTGCATTCCTTTGTATGATACCTTTCAAACAAGGTATCATGGGCTCAATTTTGACATATGCAGCCCAAGTGATTCATGTTTGAAAAACGACGCTCAACAACACTTGATCATGCCTATGGGTGAATCTGGACCGTTGATCCTTAAAATGAAAATAAAAATTCCACATGCATAAGAGAGTCCAACACTTATTGGTTTTAATGGTTTTAGTTTCTATAGCTAATTTAAATAAGAATCTGGTAAGGCATAGAACCCATGGCTTATAATACAATTTTAGCTAATTTTCCTCCAAATAATTAGGGAAATAATACAAAAATAAAACAAAATAGGAAATAGAAAAAATGATTACATTAATCTATGTTAATTAAAAGTAATAAATAAAATTACCCTTAACCCTATGTGGAAGGTAATTCAAATTCAAATTAAAAAGGTAATAAAATTTCCCTAAATCTATGTGAAAATAAAAATTATTAAAAATTAAAAAAATATTAAATATTAAATATTTAAATATTCTCCCCAACTACGTGAAAGTAGAAATTAAAATAATAAATAATAACTAAATAAAAATAATAATAAATAAAATAAGTAAAATTATAAATAATAAATACCCCCTCCCCGCCCCCAGGGGGGGAACTCAATTGGCAAGTGTCGTGATATGAAGTTCCATGAGGTTTCGAGTTGAACTCCCCCCAACTTATCTTGTGTGTTGTGTATGGGGCATCGTGGGAACACCTAGTGGTTATAGTGGTAGCAGTTAGATAGCACGACCATTTGTAACATGAGTACATGCCCAACTAGTTGTCGATTCCATTAGACACAAAAAAATACCCCCTCCCCACCAAAATGGACCATATTCCAAAATCTTCTTCATGGGAATAAAATTCCCAAAATATCCAAAATATCCAAAAATATGATATTCCCCAATCTAAAGTCTTCACAATGTCTTCATCATCAAGGTTTTTTGCACTCTGGTGGACTCTCCTCACACCCATTCCTTAGCTTTTGACGAGAACGTAGGCTTCCCACTCTGGTTCACTCTAACTCATATTCCCGATGATGAGAGGTTGAAGCATATTAAAATAATAATAAAATATTATCACTTCAGATTTTCCCATAAATATATTATAGTAATGTACATTTCAATAGAGACACTATTTTTGAAATAAATATTAAAATAATTCATAGTTGGGAGGTTGGTTGTCGTAAATGTTTTTCTCAAACCCAAGTCTTCGTCATCATAATTATTTTTCATTCCTTCTCTGATGAACTAATATCACTCTAATCTTCCAATGACACAATCCCATTCCAACTCACTCTCACTCTCGAAGACACTCCAGCTGGCTTGAGAAGATATTAAAATAATAATAATCCTTGGTCCAATATATCATTCCATTATGTGCACATCTTCCAAAAATAATTATCAAGATAATACTCCCAAAATAAATATATTAAATGCATGGTCATGGAGGCATGTCATCGAAAGGGGTTGGTGGGTGAAGGTAAAAGGTAAATATTTATGGTATCTTCCGACAATGACGACTTCCCATGATGTTNTTTGTGAGAAGCAGGGCTGATCACTGTGTATATTCCAAGAAGGTTGGAAATCACTTCATTTATGTAGTGTTGTATGTTGATGACATGTTTTTGGTAGGAAATAACATGGATGTTATCAAGGAGGTGAAATCACAACTATCCTCGAAATTTGACATGGAGGATCTCGGTGCTTCTAACTTCATCATGGAAATGGAGATTAAAAGAGATCATGAAAATAAGAAACTCTGGTTGAATCAAATAAAATATGTTGAGACAATATTGCAGAGGTTTAATATGCATGGAAGTAAACAATTCAAGGTTCCTATTCCTATAGGTGTAAAGTTATCTACAGATTAGTGTCCCAAGACATAGGAAGAAGAAGAGGACATGTCCCATGTTCCATATGCTAGTGCAGTTGGCAGTTTGATGTATGCAATGGTTTGTACTAGACCAGACATTGCACATGAAGTGGGAGTTTTGATCATGTATATGTCAAAACCAGGGAAGGAGCATTGGACAACAATAAAAAGGGTCTTCAAGTATTTGCGCGGCACTACCAATTATGTATTGTGCTACCAAGGAAGACCAAGGTTGAACAAAGTGGTGGACATACATGGATTTGTTTATGTAGACTAGGCTAGAGATCTGGATCATAGAAGATCTACAAGTGGGTATGTGTTTAACCTATTTGGAGGAGCAATCAGTTAGATGAGAAAAAGAGAGGTTGTAGTGGCACTCTGAACTACAGATGTTGAATACATGGAAGCCACTCATGCAAGCAAGGAAGCCATATGGTTAGAGAGATTGTGTTCAGGTATTGGGTTGGTACAAAAAGCAGTGAGATTAGATTGTGATAGTCAGAGTGCAGTATTCCTGGCAAAGAACTCAGCTTATCATTCGAAGACAAAGCATATTGATGTTCAGTATCACTTTGTGAGAGACATGGTTGAAGAAAAGAAAGTGTTGCTGGAAAAGGTTGACACTTTGAAGAATGTTGTAGATTCATTGACAAAGTCTGTGAGAACAAAAAAGTTCTCATGGTGTAGAGTAACAATGGGCATTGTTTCCCTGGATTGTTGACTATATAATCCTATGGACCTCTGGATGAAAAGAAAACAACAAGTGGGAGAATGTTGGGTATTTGTTATATTCTTTGGATGTGTTTGTCTGGGCATGTCATATTCGAAAACTGTGTATGATGATCCCTCTAGTAGTGCTCTTTGTGTCATGTGCATCAGGCGCTTCCTAGGTTGGTCTCATGGGGGCTAGGTATGGCCCCCCTGGTTACGCACAATGTTCGAAGCAGTGCCTCAAAATGTTTTTTGGGCGGTATTTGTTATTTTTAGCGGATTTTTCTATTTTTAGTGATTTTCTAAATTAATCTTGGATTAAGGGATTAGGTTTTTGGTATCTACGGAATACCTAAAAACATTGTATATATATTGTATGGTGAATGGTGAAATTAATACAATGAAGCGTTGAAAGGTTTTCTCCTGGTTAAGGGTTTCCAGTATAAATCTTTGTGTAATATGTGTATGAGCCATTGATTAATTTATGTTTTGATTAAGAATCTATATGCATTGGTTTACTTCACGGGTTTAAAACTTACATGTACAACATGTTGTTGCAGCAATATACTCTGCCTTGGTTGTAGATAGATATATTGATGATTGTTCCTTGCTTAGCCATGATACTCTAGGCTACCAATCATTGACCTATATTTCCTCTGATCTGTAGACTTTGAATCATCATCTTTTCTTAACTTGTAATTGGTTTGCATGGGAGTGATAACTTGTTTTCAATCTTCCATTCCGAACCTCTTTAGCATTTCTCTGATATACTTGGTTTGAGAAATAAAAATTTTGTGGTTGCTTTGACGTATCTGAAGTCCCAGAAAAAAGGTTAGTTCTCCAAGTAATGACATTTGAAATTCATTCAGCATGTCCTTTGCAAATTTTTTCCTTCAACTGTCATCATCACTACCAAAAATAATATCATAAACATAAACTTCATTTAATAAAATATTACCTTGACTTACCTTGATGTAGAGGTTGTTTTCTGCACTTCCTTTTCTGAACCCTTCCTGTTGTAGATATTTATCCAGTCTAGAGTACCATTCTCTAGGAGCCTGTTTTAGACCATACAAGGCCTTCTTTAATTTGAACACATAGTCTGCATTCTCTAAAAAATGAAATCCTTCTGATTGTTCAATGTAGACTTCTTCTTCAAGTTCCCCATTCAGAAAAGTTGATTTTACATCCATCTTATACACTTTAATATTTTTGGAGTATGCATAAGCTAAAAGCAATCAGATTACTTCCATTCTGGAAACTGGGGAAAATGTCTCTACAAAGTCGACTCCTTCAACCTGTGCATATCCTTTACAAATTAATCTATATTTGTTCCTTGTAACATGTCCATCTTCATTCAATTTATTCTTGTATACCCACTTTGTGTCGATCACATTCTTATCCTTTGGTCTTGGAACCAATTCCCAAGTGTCATTTTTCTCTATTTGATCAAATTCTTCATCTATGGCCTTGTTCCAAAATTCATCCTTGCTGGCCTCTTCAAAATAGGTTGGTTCAATGATAGATGTGTCTGCTAGGTGTGTTTGTTCTGGTGAACGAATTCTTCTTCTAGTCTCAAGTCCTTGGTCTTTGTTTCTGATAATATGATCTGAATGATGATTCTTTTGTACTTGTCTTCTAGTTGTCTTTGGAGGCATTTGTTGAACTTGCTCTTCTAATTTTGTCAGATTATCTTTATATTCCTCTTCTACTTCCTTTTCATCTTCTGCTTCGTCTTCAAAAAGTTGTTCCATTGATTCATTTCCTTCTTCCTTTGATTATGGTCTGCCTGTTTCATCAATTGTTACGTTAATGCTTTCTACAACTTTGTTCAATCTCAGATTGTAACACTTGTATGATTTCCTTGTACTTGAGGAGCCAACAAGTACTCATTTTTCCACATGAGAGTCAAACCTTCCCATTTTTCCATCTTCTCTTTTGATGTGGCATTTGCTTCCAAAAACTCTAAAGTGCTTCACATTTTATGCTCTTCCTTTCCATAGCTCGTAGGGAGCTTTGTTAGTGTTTTTTCTGAGAATTAATTTGTTTTGAATGTGAACAGTTGTATGCACTGCCTGTGTCCAAAATATATCTATCAATTTGGAATCTATTAGCATTGTTCGAGCCATTTCCTGTACTGTCTTGTTCTTTCTTTCAACAACTCCATTCTGTTGAGATGTCCTAGCAATAGAGAATTGTCTTGTTATTCCATGACTGTTGCAGTAGTCCATAAATTCCTTTGAAGTGAACTCTCCTCCATTATCAGATCTTAAGCATTTGATTTTTGAATCCATTTCATTTTCAACCATTTCCTTGTAAATCTTGAAGTTTTCAAAAGCTTCTGACTTATTCTTGAGAAAGAAAATTGCAGTCATTCTTGTATAATCATCAACTAATAACATAATTAAGTATTTCTCACCTTTTAAACCCTTTGTTGTAGTTGGTCCAACTAGATTAGTATGCGCAATTTCTAGTGGTATTGTCATTGAATATTCCTTTGATTTGAACCTAGTCTTTGTTTGTTTTCCTTGTTGACAATGCTTGCATAAAGTGTTGGTTGGTTTCGTGATCTAGGGCTTTTCTCTGACTGCTTCTCTTATGCTGACTTTGACAAGGTTATGAAAATGTATGTGACCCATTCTTCCGTGCCATAGTCAAATTTCATATTCCTTTCCTAGACAACACTTTTCATTTCCAATTTCACTTAATACATATATGTTGCTTGAAGTTCTCCCAGTTGTAGAAATCAATTTTCCTGAACCTTCTTTTCTTATCTCACATTTTTTTGAATTGAAAGTAACTTTATGACCTTGGTCACACATTTGAATCACACTTAGAATATTGTGTTTCATATCTTCTACTAGTAGAAATTTGTTTTCCTTGGTATTCTTGTTCCCAATTCTGACTGTGCCTTTTCCAATGATTTCAGTTGAATCATCATTTCTGAAGGAGACTGATCCATCTCTTTCCTTTTGTAATGTAAGAAACCTGTCTCTATCACCTGTCATGTGTTTTGAATAGCCACTGTCAACATACCAAACACGTTTCTTCTGCCTAGCTTGTAGAGCGAGTGTGCATTCTTCATTGTTATACTGATCCTCCTTTCTTATCCATGTCCTTTTTTGAGGTTCATGTATGTGACTATTGTTATTTTGTTGCGGTTCTCTAGGAGGGAATGTCATTCTGCAATCTTTGGCCATGTGTTCAAATTTTTTACATTTGTAACATTCCACTTCAGTTCTCAAAGATTCAAACCTGTTGTAACTTATTCTATGTGTTTCACTAGGCCTTCTTGGATAACCCCTTTGTGTCTGACTTTCAAATTTGTTTGTGTTCCTATTGTTAGCTCTGCAATTCACAACTTTATGTCCAAAATTATTACATGCATAACATAAACCAAAAAAAATAGTTTGATACTTGGGAGTTGAAGATCTTCTGAAAGGAGGTACTCTTATAAATTCTTCTTCTTCCGGAGGCCTATCTATCGGTTGTTGATTCTGAAATCTGAATATTCTCGGTGAAGGAGTGTCCCTGTAATATTCCTTGTATATATTCCTATCCCCCTTGATTGTTTCTGCATAATTTTTTGGGTATGTTTCTTGCTCTATTGTTTTGGAGCTTGATCCTTTTTTTGTCTGATTATATCCTAGTCTGGACTTGTCATGATGATATTTTTGACTGATGATAATGTCATCCAAAACTTTTGAGTTGTTTTGCATATTTTTATTTTGAATATCCTTTCTTAGTGTGACAATCTCTGCTTCCAAATTTCCAATGATCTTGTCTTCTTCTTCTAGATATTCTTTGAGTTCTTCTTCAATTCTTTTATCTTCTTCTATTTGAACCTTCAAATTTGTGATCATTTGTTCTAGTTCTTGAGTGTCTTCTTTCTTGTCTAGGTCTTCTTGTAGTTTCTTGTTTTTCTTGTTTTCTCTTCTGATAATTTCTATGGCACACATTAATTCCTCTTGGTAGTCAACTTCTGCCTGTTCAATTTCTTCTTCGACTTCTTCATATTCTTCTTCAACTTCTTCATATTCTTCTTCCAAGTCTTGTTTATCAGAGTCTTCTACTGCCATGAATAAAACTATTTATGTTTCACTATCACTGACTTGATCTTCATCTGATGATGAGATGTCTTCTTTGGCGCATAAGATTTTATTGAAAACTTTCTTTGTGGTTATTTTTCCTTTATATGTTTATTTTCCTTTTGAGTAACCTTCATCATTTCTGTTTTTCTTATAAGGACATTTGTTAGCAAAATGACCAATACCTTCACATTTAAAACAAATTAAAGGAAGCTTACCTCTATACCTATCATTGGTTCCCTTGTTCAGTATTTTGACAAAGTTGGCCACTTCTTCATCATCTTCTGAGAGGTCATTGCTGTTGCTATGTTCTTCTTTTTTCCTTCCCTTTTGCTTTGAATTTTTGGATGCTTTTAAGGTTGCTTCTTTTATATCTGGATTTTCCTATTCAATTCTCATTTCATATGCTGTGAAGATTCCATGTAATTCGTCCATGCTTATTGTGTTTAGATCTGATCTTTCCTCTAGTGCTGATATCTTAGGGTCAAATCTCATAGGAAGAGATCTTAGTACTTTTTGAAAAATTACAGATTCTTTGATTTCTTCTCCCAATCCTATGATTGCATTTACTATTTCATCAACTCGTAAAAAGTAAGATGCAATATTCTCATCTTCCTTCATATTAATTTGTTTGAACTGAACTCTGTAAGTTTGAAGCTTTGTTGATTTGACTTTTGAATCTACTTCATAAATATTTTGAAGTTTGTCCCAAATCTCTTTAGTGGATTTACAATGTGAAACTTTGGTGAATATGGTTTCACTAAGACCATTCAGAAGTGCATTTTTGGTTTTGGAATTATTCTGATCGATTTTCACTGCTTTGTCATTTGTTGGAGGAACTGCTGGTGCTATGTATCCATCTACAACTGATTGCCAAATTTCAAATCCATGTTCCTGTATATATGTTTTCATCCTTATGCTCCAAAATGCATATTTCTGTCCATTAAACTGAGGTATTCCATTTTTACATAAGTTGTTTCTCTCCATGATCTACCTTTCAGTGGTTAAACTGATTTCTTAAGGAGCCTTCTTTGATACCAATTGTTGGATTACTCAGAGGGGGGGTGAATCAGTAATAGAGAAATTTAATCCTTTTTAACCATATAATCCAAGTGTTATATCAATGTATCATTGTCATCCAATAACTGTAGAGAAAATAAGCAATAAAAAAAATGAACAATCATACACATACTATTAAGAACCAAATATCAATATAGCATAGAAAAACCTCAGAAAAAGTACTCAATGCCTTGAAAAAGAGATAATTTCAGATAATAAGCCTCTTCGAGGGGGCAACCTCCTTTTACCCCACTTAAATGTTCAAGTGCAAGATGATT
>SNQJ01S0011652.1:50156-78444 GCA_010110895.2 Picea sitchensis
CCTTGGCTGTAGATTCTCCTAAGACATTCAACAACACTGAATCTTCCAGGCAAAGTCGAATAATACTCCTTGCCCTTTTGTCCAACTTCTCCCAATCTTCCTTTGACATACCAGTAGGTGGTGTACTATTAGTTTGTGTACTAGTAACTTGTGTACCAGTAGCCTGTGTGCTACTAGATGGCGTACCAGTAGGTTGTGTACCAGGATCCACATTGATCCATTATTCTTTGTCTCCAAGAAGGTCCTCCATCTTGAGCTTCCATATCTCAAATTTTTTACCGTTGAATTTCTCTATCTTGATTCTAGAAGAGCTCTCCATTCCTCTTTCTACACTCGAATCACCATTGTAAAAGGTCCCACTAAACCCAGGTTTATGACAGACACAAGATAAACTTGATCTATCAAGACCGAGCCAAACCCTCAGCAACAAAGGTGTCCCTCTGAATCCAAAAATGAGCTCTGATACCACATGTAAGTTTTAAACCTATGAAATAAATCAATGCATATATATTCTTAAGAAAAACAAAAATTAATCAATGGCTCATACACATAGTACATAGAGATTTATACCAGAAACCCTTAACCGAGAGAAAACCTTTCAACGCTTCATTGCATTAATTTCACCATTCACCATACAATATATATACAATATTTTTAGGTATTCCGTAGATACCAAAACCCTAATCCCTTAATCCAGGATTGATTTAGAAAACCGCTAAAAATAGCAAAATCTGCTAAAAATAGCAAATACCGCCCAAAACAACATTTCAGGGCGCTGCACCAAGCGATGCATGTAATCAGGGGGGGCATACCTGGCCTCCCTTGGGACTCCCCTAGGAATATCCTGGTACACATGACACAAAGATCACTACTAGAGGGATCGTCAGACGTAGTTGTCGAATTTGACGGGCCCACACACATACACACATGCAAAGAATATAACACATACCCAACAATACATAGGTTCTTTGGATGAAACAAACTTTGACAGATATGTGGGTTGAGTATGATGATCCCATTCCAATATATTGTGATACTACAAGCACCATCAGTATCTCAAAGAACCCGATGATGCACTCCAAGATGAAGCACATTCCAATCAAGTATCACTTTCTACGGGAATAGGTTGCAGAAAAGAACATTAGAGTTGAGTATGTGGGCACAAAAGAACAAGTGGCATACATCTTTACAAAACCACTTCCACATGAAGATTTGAGTATCTTCGCTATAGACTCGGAGTTATTTCTACTCCAAAATGAATTCTTTTGAATGCTTATCTTATATGTCTTATATGTACATGAGGAAGCACCATAAAGAGGACACTTCAGTCAGGGGGAGCAGCCCCAGATGGAATGATACCTTTGTCATTGATGACAAAGGGGGATATATTCATCAGATGTAGAGGACAGAGGCATGGTTCCAGGGGGAGAAATGGTCATAGAGATGTAGAGGACAGAGGCATGTTTCTAGGGGGGAGCATGAGTGATATGACTTCAGTATTTCATGACATAATTTTAGTATTGCATCAGAGTGTTGACATCAATGCCAAAGGGGGGGATTGTTGATTAAGGTTGGTTTTCATTGATGTCAACCCTTGAATAAAGTCCGATAGTGAATTCTAGTAGAACAACGGTTTGGGAAAAGGACCGAAAGTTGTTTCATGTATAATGGTATGAGTTTTAATATATTTGAAGGTAATACTATTCTATATGGATAGTACATGCCATGCCATTTCTGGTGGTATGTGGAACGTCATATAACTCACGGTTTGAGAGTTATGGCCTTACAAAGTTGGAGGACCCTCATATGTTGGCTTGAATCCCCAAAAGTTCAAAGAAGTCAAAGAGCCTTCAAAGAATAAATTATTATTTAAATTATAATGTAAAGTAACAAAGTCAAGAAGGATTATTTAAATAATAAAGTGAAGCGACAAAATCAAAGAATATTATTTAAATGATAAAGTGAGGTGACAAAGTCAAGAAGGAATATTTAAATGATAAAGTAATGGAGAAATTTATAATTATGGAAAGTGGTTAACCCTAAAAATGAGGAAAATAGGTTAAGTGACCTATAAATGGGCTAAGTGACCTAGAAATAGGTTAAGTGACCTAGAAATGGGTTAAGTGACCTAGAAGATGGAGAGTATAAATAAGAGGCAAGGCTCTCTCATTTTACATCACACTTGAGGATATTAAATATATATAGGTGACTGAGGTAACCAAAGGATATATAGGCCAAATTTCAGAGGGAAGGTGAAGAAGAGAGGGCCAGAATTCAAGAGAGGATAAATTATTTTGATGATGCTTTCTAAGGTATGGTATTTACAGGTAATCTCACCATTTTCGCAATAACTTGTTTTCTAGAATGATTCAGAAAGTGATATTGATAGGAAATTGAGGAAACATATCCAAGTGTCTATGGTAAAAAATCCATCTTATGGGTCGTTGTATTTTTGGAGTTACACTCTGTGGAAAATAACGTTTGTGGCTAGTCCTGAAACTAGTCTAAAACAAGTGTTTCGGGTAATAACGTCATAATGTATTCATAAAAGATCCAAATTTAGTAAGACAAAATGTGTTGGTTAGAGTACAATATTTAGTATGATGTGTAACATTTTTAGATCGATTTAACAAATATTCCGTGCGGTGCATGCTCTACAAGGTCTCTCTCTAGAATAAGCTAGAATTCAGCAAGGTATGCCATTTTTTCTATAACTCATTTTATGAGATGTTCCAAGTAATGACACCTAGAGGAATTGCATAAAACACACTAAATAACATTTTGTATCTGTTTCAGATCTTTATTCATTACATGTACATAGTTATGATTATTTCAAGTTAGGTTTGTTGACTAGTCCAAAACTAGTCATGTGAGACTAAAGAAAAGTTTGATGAAAATGCTAGTCTCTTGTTGTTAAAGTTAAGGAAGGTTTGCAGGTATGTGATCATATACACTAGGTCTATTACAGAGTAACAGATCATATTTGGATGATGATATTTATGAGGGTGTTTGGTTGAGGTACATGTTGTGTATATGGTTGAGACAAGTAGTTGATGAATTGACACATACATGAGGTGTATAGTTGATGATGTTGGTACATATTGATGAGTCATAGTTGATGGTTAGTTGACACATGATTGGTACATACTTGGTACATGGTTGGATGCACTTGTTTATGGTACAGGTTGATTACAGATTGTTTGGTACAGGTTGGTGCATGGTTGATGCACTTGTTTATGGTACAGGTTGATGCAAGGTTCAGGTTTATTGGTACAAGTTTACAACGGTATATCTCACAGTGATTTTGTGACAGTGGTTCCATCATTCTACTTCTACTTTAGTGCGGTTGGACGGGGCAAGGAAAGGTGGTTGTAGCCACCTTCTAGCTGTAGCCGGAGAACATAGGGGGTTGTAGCCTCCTTCTGGTTGTAGATAGAGAATAGGGGAGTTGGAGATTCCTTCAGGTTGTAGCCTAAGAAACAAGGGGGTTGGAGCCTCCTTCCAGTTGCAGCTGGAAAACAAACGAGGTTGGTGCTTCCAATTAATGTAATTCTTCAAGACATATAAGGAAAAGCATTTTGTGGTTTTCGCTCTCTTTGGGTTTCCACGTAAAACACTGGTGTATTGTGTATGTGTATGATTGTTCATTTTTTCATTGCTTGTTTAGTCTTTAGTTATTGGATGATAATGCTGCATTGATATAACACTTGGATTATATGGTTAAAAAAGGATTAAATTCTCTATTATTGATTTACCCCCCCTCTCAGTAATCAAATAAGTACAATATGATGCCTTCTTTGTTACCTTCACTTGAATATGCACCTTCAAAGTGAATATGCCACATACCATCATCATAATATTCACGTTTTTAAAAAAGTGTATCATCTTAATCAACAAAAAGAGAGTAAATACCCATATCTTCCTCAATGTAATTTACATTGGGATGAGGAAATTTTCTATGTATGGTGAAATTCTACCTTCCCTTAATACAATGATATTCTTTCCATTTTTAGGGATGAATACATGTGAATCGTCTAAAGATAAATAACCACCAGTTAAATCTTGTCAATATCTACCAAAAATGATTGAGTAGTTGCTAACAATCATGTCAATTACTCGAATATTAAGGGTGGTCCTAATTTTAGGATGAGCACAAAGGACTAGAGTTATATGTTTAATCACACCTATTATATATTGTTGTTGATTGTTATAGGAAAACATACTCCTCGTGTTTTCATGTTTACAAGAGAGTCATAGTTCTTCCATAATAATCTTGGACATGACATTGGGGCCAGATCTTCTATCTATTAAATAACAATGAGATATTCTATCCATAATATTTATAAAAATATATAAATGGGTATTTTTATAGGGTTCCTAGAATTATTTGCACCTTTTCTATTTACATGTGGTTCATATTCACCAATTTCTTTAGATATACTAGCTACAGTAGAAGTTTTTTCTTCCATGTAATTTTTTAGATGCTACTGTTGTTCTAGGATGGTGACTATTTCCTAGAGTGATGCATATTTTTTAATACTAGATAGTTGATTTACAATATTATACTTGAATGAAGAAAATGATAATGATGTCTCTTGACTTTGATTTTTTGTGACAACTTGGGGATTTATGTCTGTTGGAATACTGGGAGGGGGGGGATCAGTATGACCACTTTTACCACTTTTAACCAAAATATATAAACTTCAAATTAATCAATAGTATATCATCAAGGTATCATGTATTATTGCATCCAATATATCATGAGGATATAAACATAAGAATCATCACATCAAATACACAATACACCAAAATTTACGTGGAAACCGAAATGGGAGAAAACCATAGAATGATTTCTTATATATTGTCAAGAATACATTCATTGTAAGAAAAACCTTCCCAATTCTCCAGATATAACTGGAAGGAGGCTATGACCCCCTATTTATAGACTCCAACCTGAAGTAAGCTACAACTCCTTGAATTCTTTGGCTCCAACCAGAATGAGGCTACAACCCCCTAGTTCTCAGGCTCTGACCTAAAGGAATATCCAATTCCTTGAATTCTATGGCTCCAACCGAAATGAGGATACAAACCCATGATTCTCAGGCTCCAACCTGAAGGAATCTCCAAATACTTGTGTTCTCTGGCACCAACTGGAAGGAGGCCGATACGACCCCCTTTCCTTGCCTCGTCTTTCCACCATGTAATATAAGTGTAGACCAAACTATCACTACCACAATAAATACCACTATCACTGACACTATCACATCAACCTCTAACCTATCAACCTATCACTACATCCAACCTGTCACTATCATGAACCTATCATTGTCACCAACTATCCTGTCACTATCAATTTCACTGTCATGGATATTCTATCATCAATGAGATCCACTCGCATGGATACAACAACCATTACCAAACCATGTACATCAACCATGTACATCACTCATCAACCATGTATGTCAACTTGTACCAAACCTTGTGGATCAACCTATACCATACCATGTGCATCAACCATGTATGTCAACATGTACCATACCATATACATAAACCATGTATATCAACCTGTATCAACCATGCACCAACACCTATACCAAACTGTGAATCAAACATGCACCAAATCATGCATCAACCATGCACCAAAAACTGTACCAATTTGTGCATCAACCATGCACCATCTCATGCATAAAACATGTACCATATCATAATATGTCATCAATGAAGTACCTCAATCATATAAAAGATAGACACATTACCAAGATACAAATATAGTCAAGATGTGCTACTAATCAATGTACCATAAAATCACTAAGGTGTATCTCAACATGTTCCAATATCACCAAGACATGAACCTCATAAATGTACTAATAACATGCCTCAAATCATTCACTAAATATGTGCATAATGCATATACCAATGCCTCAACAATATACCAAAGGAAACACCATCAACATGTAACCAATATGTACCTCAAACCATATGCCTCAATAATATGCCAACATCCATAAGCTATGTACCAAGACATACCATCAAACATGTTCTGTATGACTCATATACCATACAACAAACCATATTCCAACTATCCAAGATGTGCCTCTAACAATGTATCATACCATCACCAAGGTGTACCATGTACAATCATTACCATGACATGCCTCAATCATGTACCATAACAACATAAGAATAAACCTCAAAACCAACACATAATCATACCTCTAATATTGTATATACCCTACCATATCAAATAACAAATGAGTAAACCAACCTAGGAATCAACAAACCGGTACAAGCATCACTTATCAACCTTTCACAAGCCTTTTCATAGATCCACGACTTGCTCCTCTACTACTCACAGATATTCATTCTTTCCTCCACTACAACCCACGTACATCCGTACCTTGCTGACCTACAACCCACAGATACCTCAGAAACTATGGCTACTCATATTTGTTGGAACTCTGAGAATTTCACCTTCAACCTTCCTTTGAAACCTCAAACTTTCTACCTCAAATTTGAGCTCAACTTTTCCAATAAAAAGATAAATCATATCACTTATTCACTTAGATATATTCAATATAATTTTTGTGTGAATGTACTTATAAGAGACTCCTTGAGGTGTATTTATAATTTTGTTAAGTAACCTATTTCCGTAATTTAGGGGTTTCTTATTACAGCCACTTAACCCTTTGACTAAGACTTGTAACTATTTATGGGTTTCTTACCCAGTCTTTGCAACTTCCAAATTCATGAGGACATAACTCCTCAATGGTGAGGAACCACGTGTTGTACCACCTATCAATGAAAATTGCATGACGAGGAATATCCATCCATGAGTGTGTTACATGTATTTACACTTTCCATCATGATATGTTTCCTTGATACCATCAAACATGTGTCATATCACTCATATACCATAAAACAAGCCATCTTCCAAGTATACAAGATGTGCCTCTAACAATGTATTATACCATCACCAAGGTGTACCATGCACAATCACTACCATGACATACCTCAAGCATGTACCATACCAACATAAGAAAAAACCTCAAAACTAACACATAAGCATAGATTTGATCCTGTAGACACCTTTATGTATCAAATAAAAAATGAGTAAACCTAACTTGGCATGAACAACCTAGTACAAGCATCACTTCTCAACCTTTCACAATCCTTTTCATAGATATCAATCTTTCTCCTCTACTTCTTGCGGATATCCATGCTTTCCTTCACTACATCCCCCATACATTCGTTCCTTGTTGACCAACAAAATTTGGATACATAAGAAACTAGGGTTACTCAAATTTTCTCTAAATTTGAGACTTTTACCTTCGACCTTCCTTCTAGACCTCATACTTCCTACCTTAGATTCGACATCAGATCTGCCAATAAAATATAAACCATAAACTTATTGAATTAGACATATTCAATAGAACGTTTGTGTGAATGTCCTTATGAGAGAATCATTGAGGTGTATTCATACTTTTTCTAAGTAACATATTTCCTTACTTTAGGGGTTTCTTATTAAAACCACTTAACCCTTTGACTAAGACTTGTAACTGTTTACGGGTTTCTTTCCGAGGATTTGGGAATTCCAACTTCATGAGGCCATAACTCCTTAACCATGAGGAACCATGTGGCATACCACCTATCAACATAAATGGCATGATGAGTACTATCCATCCATGAGTGTGTTACCTTCATTTAGACTTTCCTTCATGACCATTTTGCTTGATCAATTTCAGGTTACATAATGACACCTCTGGCGATTCTTGTAGAGTACCTTAGAGCATCTTCTAGTGAGGGATATGATCAGAGATACAATATAAGGGGACCACTTTGGAGACTTATCCAAATAAACCGATAAAATATGTTGACATCAACCACTCTTGTCGACATCAATGAAAACTAACTCACCATCGATATCGACAACAACTCTAGGGTATCTTGACTGCTCCAAGGGTTGACATCAATGAAAACCAACTGTCCAACAATGTTTTTGGAAGAGGAACTGGGAGAAAAAGTATTTTTCTTAATATTACCCTTCCCTTTATTCACATAATATTTGTTCCTTGTGTTCACTAACATCATGTCTTCTTCAAGAGCCTAATCTAAGGTGACAATAGTTGTTTCATTATTTTTTCCAAATATTTTATCTTGTGATTTTCTATTAACGTCATGGAACAGACCCCCCTCCCTCCTTGGGGCTATGTGATCTCTCGGTCTTGTATATTCAAAATATTGAGTCAAATTGACTCTTAGGTCCTTCAACAGTCCCCTAATGCTCAACAGACACACACACATACAGGTCCCTTTTGTGTTACCTGCAGGGTCGAAATATCTGTGACTTCTCTCTTCGGCACTTTCAATAACACTTGATTTTGCGAGTATTAAATTCATACTAAACCTTCCTCTTAGGTGACCATGGGATATGACCGTGGGCCAGCCCTTCACGAATTCAGACTTCGGAAATATCAAGAGCTCTACCTTCAACTCTTCCCGAAGTGCCCTTCTCCGAATTTCTGGATTTATGTTACATGTCTCCTACATAACAAATGGTTTTGATTACTTTGTGACTTCGTAAGTTCGCCACTTTTCACTTACAACACCTCCAGACTTCCTGAAACATGAAGTGTCGAAATTCCTTATGGCCAAGCTCTTCGCAATTCTCCTAGATATTATGGTCTGGAATTGTTCACCTCTCCCCAGAATGAATCTTGTTCACTGATTTCGATGAAAACCTCAGGGATTCTCCTCCTTGAAGATTTTCCTCCGCTCTCCCTCCTAAGATTATATTCCTCGACCTTCTATTGTTCCTTAGAACACTCTGTTTGACACTTAGTCGAAATCTTGGCATGTGCATTCCTTGCAACAGGTTCTCTTCCACACTTAACTTTTCTGTGGATGGTTTCACACTCTTTGCGATTATTTCCAACTTCTTCTCTGCGACTAAAATCATACTACTCCTTCTGATCTTACGGGTCTGAAACTATATCACGCACTCCTTTCAGATGTCTATCCTTTCATGCATAAATTAACGCTATTCATTCTGAGCTTACGAGTCGAAATAGACTCTGTCAATGCACTCCTTCCGAACACTATGCACTCCTTGCACTCACTCGTAGAAGAGAAAAAACTGAAACTTATTTAAAATCTCACTGATTCATACATTTCACCATGTAAATGCATGTGTAGATACAAGAACAAGAAATAGCAGGGGATTGAAAATAAACATAAAGTCTACCATTCATTCATCTAGATAGACACAACAATGTTGCACATTTGGGACAATGTTCCTTTGTTATATTCACTCAACTGAAAATTACATACACACCTACACTATTTATGTGTAGCTCTCAACTCTCTGCTAGAATGGCAATGGCTCTTGATAACTAGAGTGCCAACAACCAACAACTATAATGGAAATCTACACACTAGATATAATAGCCTCTTCTAGGCAAAAATACAAATATTTTATACAAGAGGTGATCTTTGAGCCTTTCCCTCCAACTACTCTATGATATCCTATCAAAATAAAATCTTTCAACTACTTAACATTTATTACAATAAATATTTGAGTCAGACAGATAAGAGAAAATGGTCCATATCTGTATTTCCCTCCTTCATATTAAAGAAAAATACATTCCCTCATCAATCTTATGCGATGGCTCTGCCTCCAATCATTAAATATGCTCATAAATCAAAACCTTTTTCAGATATTTCATTAACACACCAACTTTGGAATTCAAAATATTTCAAAATACATGCTAGTGCACCCAGATGTCTTCCACTTGTGCTTCACTGGAAATGCTCCTACATCATACTCCTCTGGATCAAAAGTTCATGGACTCCTATCCATGAGCTCCTGTACTGACTTTCCATTCTTATGGATGTCTTCTTCAACAACCCAATTGGAATCTTCTACTGGTCACCCTTTCCACTTTACCAGATATTCAAAACATGTTTTCCTTCTGGTCTTCTTATCAATTCGTTGATCTATGATCTTCTCCATCTGCGAATTTTATGCTATAGGAATCTGTTTCTCCACTAGATATTCTTTTGATATTTGGATCCTCCTGATCCATGTTCCTTGTATGGATACAGGTCTACAACATTGAATATGGGTGATATACCCACATCTCCTGGAAGCTCTATCTCATAAGAATTATCCCCAAATCTTCTTAGGATTTTTCATGGTCCTATCTTTTTCAACATCAACTTATTATATGTTCCCCTCAGAAACCTCTCTTTCCTAAGATGTTCTAGAACTTGATATCCAACTTCAAATTCAAGCTTCCTCATGTGTTGATCAACTTTTTTCTTGTATTCATTGTTTCTCTTCTTTAACTTCTCCTTGATCTAATTATGAAATTCTTTCATTTATGTAGTGAAGTATTCGGATCCAATGCTCCTAAATTTTCTCTGTTTCAGATCTCTTAACTCTGACACTCCCCTCGGATTCATTCCATACACTATCTGAAATGGAGTTTTTCCAGTGCTCATGTTCACTGAGTCATTGTATGCAAACTCCGCTTGTGCTAGAATCTGATCCCACTGACTATGGTGTTCAGTGACCAAACTCCTCAACAAATACCATAAACTTTGATTCACCAATTCAGTCTGTCCATCTGTTTGTGCATGATATGAAGAACTAAAAGATAGCTTTGTCCCCAACTTCTTCCACAATGTCCTCCATAAATGACCAACAAACTTGGTAATCCTATCTGAAACTATACTCCTAGGCAATCCATGGAGTCTCACAACCTCTTTGAAAAACAAATTCACAACATGTGTTGCATCACTAGTCTTTTGGAATGGGATAAAATGTGCCATCTTCAAAAAAAATTCAACTACCACAAATATGGAATCACTTCCTCTTTGTGTCCTTGGCCAACCCAACATGAAATCCATGCTTATCGCATCCCAGGGCCTCTCTGGAATAGGAAATGGATAATACAACCCAGTGTTTTTCTTCTTCCTCTTGGCATACTGACAAATCTTACACTTTTTTACAAGCCTTTTCACCTCTTCTCTCATACCTGGCCAATAATATGAACCATTTAATTGATCAAACATTTTTTCATGGCCGAAATGTTCGGCTATACCTCCACTATGTTTTTCCTTCAACAAATTCTCCCTCATCGAACACCTTGGTATGCACAACTGAAATCCATTAAACAACAACCCATCCTTAATCAGATATTTGGCCCAGTGGCTTTTGTCTCTAAGTACATGATTCACACATGCTTCATATGCCTCCCCGAAATCTGGATCAATGTGGTACATTTCCTTAAGGTGATAAAACCCCAAGGTTTTAACTTGAAATTCCTATAGAATCAAAATTCTAATACTCAATGCATCAACAACCTTGTTAGCAATACCAGAAATATGTTTAATGGAAAAAGTGAAATTTTTCATAAAATCTATCCACCTAGCATGTCTTTGGTTTAACTTCTCATGTTTGGTTATGAATTTCAAAGCTTGATTATCGCTATACAAAAACAACTTCTTCGGTACAAGATAGTGACTCCATTTCTTCAAGGCTTGAATTATGGCATAGAACTATTTGTCATATGTGGAATAATTCTTCTTAGCTTCGTTCATATTTTCACTGAAATATGAAACAGTCCTATTATCTTGGCTCAAGACCGCTCCAATTGCAATTCCACTCGCATCACATCTCACCTGGAATATATTTCTGAAATCCGGTAATACAATAATCGGTTGTTCCATTATCTTCTCCTTCAATATGTTGAAGCTCTTCTCATCCTCTTCCATCCATTTGAAATACTTGTGTATTTTCTTCATTGTATCCATCATTTGAGCACTAATCCCACTAAAATTTCTGATGAACTTTCGATAAAAAATGGCCAATCCATGGAAGCTTCTAACCTCAAAGATATTCCTTGGTGATGGACACTCTTGGATTTCCTTCAATTTTTCAGCATCCATATTCAATTCATTTGAAGAGATCACAAACCCCAAATATATGAGTTATGTCTTCACAAAAGAAGAATTTTTTTAGATTAATCAATAACTTCTCTTGTTGCAACCTCCTCTTCACCAATGTCAATTGTCTCAAGTGCTCCTCCTTATTCTTGTTAAAGACCAGTATATCATCCAGATATACAATCATGAACTTCCCAATGAAATCTTTCAATACTTCATTCATCAGCCTCATAAAATTACTCGAGGTGTTTGTCAAGCCAAAGGACATAACAATCCATTCATAGAACCCCTCATCTATCTTGAATGTTGTTTTCAACTCATCACATTCTCTCATCCTTATCTGGTGATATCCACTTTTCAAATTTATCCTTGAAAATTAGTTCTCTCTGCTCAAACAATCCATCAAGTCATCCATCCTTGGCCATGGAAATTTGTATCTGATGGTGATCTTGTTTATGGCTCTTGAGTCTGTACACATTCTCCATCCTCCATCCTTCTTCAAACTCAATACAATTGGTACTACACATGGACTCAAGCTCTATCTAACTAATCCTTTGTCTAACATATCTTGAACCTATATTTTCACTTCCTCATTCTCTTAAGGTGTCAATCTGTACACTTTGCTCGACAGGTTTTCTCCTGGTATCAAATCAATGTGATTTTTGATACTTATGATAGGTGGTAATGAGCTTGGTAACTCATCCACTACTATGTCAGCAAAATTCTCTAACAGTTCCTGGATTCCCTCAGGCAAATATTCCATTGAAGTATTGGTAAGGATAACCCTCGGCTTCCTCACTACAACAAAATGCATCTCATGTTCCTTTCTAACTTCATCCAGTAGTTCCTTCCCACTCATGAGAAGTATGCTCATGCTAGCTTCATCCTTCACCTTCTTCTCTTCAATTGGCAGTAACATGTGTGTCCTACCATTCTTCTCTAAGGTGTAAGTATTTATTCTCCCATCGTGAATGGAATTCCTATCATACTTCCATGGTTTTCCCAAAAAAACATGACATACATCCATGGGAATCACATCACATCGAATTTCATCTCTATATCCTGCTATTTAAAGTTCGATAAGGCATTGTTTAGTTACCATTACCTAATGACCTTTCTGCAGCCATGATATTTTATACAACGTCGAATTTACAGTTGTATCCATCTCTAACTTATCCACCATTTCTATGGATACTATGTTGTCAGTGCTCCCACTATCAATTATCACTTTGAAAACTCTATCCTTCATTTTGCAAGATTTCATGAACAAATTGTTCTTCTGTGCTGGCCTTTCAATTTATGGCTCTGTATTTAAGATAACTTTCTTCATCACTAAATATCTCCCATCCTATGCACCTTCTACCTCAACATCCCACTTCTGCACTTCCAAAATGTGAGCTTCACCTCCTTCTTTCTTTCTCTCGAGGGAATCCCAAGACATATGCCCTGTTTTTCCACAGGAATAACATATTATTTCTCCTCCTTTTCCTCTTCCTCTTCCTCTCAGAAAAGAGTTTCTGCCACCATTTTTCCTTCCTTGGGAACTTACTCCTCTCTCAGAGTGACTATGTAGTTTCTCCGCCTCACCTTTGGGATTCTGCGTCTTGTCCTGTGAAACTGATTTGTCTCTATTCAAGATTCGACCTATTATTTATTGACTCTGCTTCCTCGCCAACTTATCTTATTCCTTCAGTGCAATCTAGTATGCATCCTCTACTGTTCGAATTGTCACCATGATAATTTCTTCCATGTATCTGGAAACATACTCTTCATCTCTCTCTCTCTGTCCATCCCTGATGTTCAATATATATAACTCCTCTGTGTAATTCATAGTCACCCCTTTCTATCTTAGGTTATTCATCCTCTTGAACAGATTAATCTAGTAATCTTTGGGTATGAATTTCTCCTTTATCTTGGCTACCATTCTATCCCAACTCTTAATATTTTGTTTTCCTTTGCTCTTCCTATCAGCCTGCAGTTCATCCCACCATAGTGTTGAATGCCCTTTCAACCTAGTGACAACATGTCTCACCTTTTTCTCCTCCTCGACATCTTCATAGTCGAAATAATTGTCCATTTCTCGTATCCAATCAAGCAATTCCTCAATGTCTAAATTACCTTCATACAATGGGACGTCAATCATTTCTCTGGCTCCCAAATTAATAATCTCTTTCAGAAAGCATTCTTCTGTAGCATCCTCTACTACAACTTCTTCGACTTCCACTTGTTCAATTTCTTCATCGATGAAATCTCCAACATCAGGCGCTCTCCTTTGTGTTGTTTCGATGGCATCCATCCTTGCCCGCAGTTCTCTCATCTCCTTTTCCATAGCTCTGTTTTCTATGGGCGTCTCAACATGTCTTATACGAGGCATTGTGTTGACATATCTGATACCTCTCATCGATATAAGCCTACCTCTCCTTCTACAGAAATCAATTATATATCAGCTCTGATACCACTCATGGTGCAGACCCCCTTCCCTCCTTGGGGCTATGCGACCTCCTGGTCTTGGATATTCAAACTCGTTGGATTGACTCTTCAGGCCTTCAACAGTCCCCTAATGATCAACACACACACACATATAGGTCCCTTTCGTGCTACCCACAGGGTTGAACTACTTGTGTCATAGCTCTTTGACACTTCCGATGACACTTGATTTTGAGAGTATTAACTCTGTGCTAAGAATTTCTCTTAGGTGACCATGGGCTATAACCATGGGCCGACCTTTTGGAAATTCGAACTTCGGAGATATCGCGAACTCTACCTTGAGCTCTTCCCGAAGTTCCCTTATCCAAATTTTTGGATTTATGTTGTGTATCTCCTACACAGCCAATGGTTGTGATTACTTTGTGACTCCGCGAGTTCAAGACTTTGCACTTACAACACCTCCAGAATTCCTAAACCATGAAGTGACGAAACACCTTACAGCCAATCTCTGCGCAATTCTCCTGGATCTGATGGTATGGAATTGTTCACCTCTCCCCGAAATGAATCTTGGTCATGGATTTCGATGAAAACTTTTGGGATTCTCCTCCTTGAATATCGTCCTTTGCTCTCCCTCCTGAGCTTATATTTATTTACCTTCTCTTGTTCCTTAGAACACTTTCTTCGACACTTAGTCGAAATATTGACATGTGTACGCCTTGCAATAGGTTCTCTTCCACACTTAACTTTTCTGTGGATGATTTCAAACTCTTTGCAATTGTTTCCAACTTCTTCTCTGTGACTAAAATCACACTACTCCTTCTGAGATTACGGGTTCGAAACTCTATCATTCACTCCTTGAGGGCATCTATGCACTCCTTTTATACATAAATTCAAGCTATCCCTTCAAATCTTACGAGTCGAAATAGACTCTTTCAACACACTCCTTGTAGACACTATGCACTCCTTGCACTCACTCATAGAAGAGAAAAAACTGGAACTTATTTAAAAAATCACTGATTCATACATTTCACCATGTAAATGCATTCGTAGATACAAGAACAAGAAATAAAAGGGGATTGCAAATAAACAGAAAGTCTACCATTCATTCATTTAGATAGACACAACAATGCTGCACATTTGGGACAACGTTCCTCTGTTATATTCATTCAACTGAAAATTACATACACACCTACACTATTTATGTGTAGCTCTCAACTCTCTGCTAAAATGGTGATGGCTCTTGATAACTAGAGTGCCAACAACCAACAACTATAATGGAAATCTACACACTAGATTCAACAACCTCTTCTCGGCAGCAATACAAAGATTTTATACAAGAGGTTCTCTTCGAGCCTTTCCCTCCAATTACTCTTTTCTATCCTATCGAAATAAAATATTTCAACTACTTAACATTTATTACAATAAATATTTGAGTCAGAAAGATAAGAGAGAATGCTCCATCTATGTATTTCCCTCCTCCATATTAAATAAAAATGCATTTCCTCATCGATCTTATGCGATGGCTTCACCTATGATCATTAAAGATGCTCATAAATCAAAACCTTTTTCAGATATTTCATTAACACACCAACTTTGGAATTCAAAATATTTAAAAATACATGATAGTGCGCCCATATGTATTTTGCTTATGCTTCATTGGAGATGCTCCTGCATCATGTCGCAAGTACTTTCATCATGATTATCATCACAAAAATTGCACCAAGTGGTAGAGAGAATAGCCTTTTTGTGATTTAATTATGAAGGACTAGTAGGTTGATTTCTCAAAATGGTTTGAGAAGAAGACTCAACAAGAGAAGAGTTAAAAGTGATACCCTTTCTTTCATAAGAAATCATTTAATTTCGCATATATTTAACAAGCTTCAATACTATAGACATATCAACCTGCTTTGTAGGATCTTCTTTAGGAATACTTTTTCTTTCCAACTGCTCTTCATACTATAAACAACTCTGAAGGGAAGACCCTAGGTTGGTTACATTATTTTCTTATAATCTCCGATGATAAGAAGAGGGAAAATCATTTCAGTATTGGATGAAATCATCTTGGATATGAGGATGAATCAATTTGGGAATATGATTGTATAACTTGTTGAAGTGGATATTAAAATACTTTATTATTTCACCATTGTTATAAACAATGTTATTATATTATTTCAGCAAATCTATTGGATTTTGGGGTTGGATGCAAGCTGATTTGAACCAGTAAATTAATTCATCCCAAGTTGAAATAACATTAGGAGGAAATTCAAAAATATCATTTGTGGCTTTTCCTTCTAAATAATTGACGAATAAGAACATACAAGTATCATTATCATTTTCTACTATATTATGACATGCATTATAAAATGCAATTAAATGTTCTTTAGTGGAAATGGTACGATTTTATGAAAATTTTAGCAAATGATCTTTGAATATTGGAAGTGGATTTTCATTTGGTGCAATATTCAAGGGAGAAGATATTGTTGGATTACTGAGAGGGGGGGTGAATCAATAATAGAGAAATTTAATCATTTTTAACCATATAATCCAAGTGTTATATCAATGTATCATTATCATGCAATAACAGTGGAGTAAATAAGCAATGAACAAATGAACAATCATACACATACACAATACACCAATGTTTTACGTGGAAAACCAATGTGGGAGAAAACCACATAATGATTTTTCTTATATGTCTTGAAGAATTACATTCATTGGAATCACCAAATTCCTTTGTTTTCCAGCTGCAATTGGAAGGAGGCTCCAACCTCCTATTTTATCGTGCTACAACCTAAGGGAAGCTCCAACTCTCGAATTCTTTGGTTATAGCCAGAAGGAAGATACAACCCCTTATGTTCTCTAGCTACAACTAGAAGGTGGCTACAACCACCTATCCTTGCCCCGTCCAAACTCTGTGATGTATAAGTATAATGATGGAACCAATGTCACACTATCACTATGAGATATACTGATGTAAACTTGTACCAATCAACCTGCACCAAATAAATTGTACCAATAACCTAAACCATGCATCAACCTGTACCTCAACCTCTAATCAAATTGTACCATAAACAAGTGCATCAACCATGCACCAACTTGTACCAAACAACCAGTAATCAACCTGTCTGATAAACAAGTGCATCAACCATGCACCAACCTATACCTCAACCTATACCATGAACAAGTGCATCAACCATGCACCAAACCTGTAAAAATAACCTATCACAACAACCTGTCACAACAACTTTTCCAAACAACCTATCACAACAAATTGTCTCATCAATCTTATCAACCAAGTCAGATCTACTCACCAATATCAATCACCAATACAAATCTCAAAGATGTGCATCAACCAAGCATAACACAACAACTCATAATCATCACCAAGATCAATATGTGCTCCTAATAATACAAGTATGCTACATCATCCATAAACCATGTGTCAACAATAATACTAACAAGTGCCTCCAACCATATACCAAGTATGTACCAATCATATATCAACTACTCATAAACTATGACTCATCAATATGTACCAACATCATCAACTATACACCTCATGTATGTTCCAACTCATCAACTACTTGTCTCAACCATGTGACCAACATGTACCTTAACCAAAATCCCTCATGAATTTCATCATCCAAATATGATTTGTAACTCTGTAATAGACCTAGTGTATATGATTACATACCTGCAAACCTTCCTTAATTTTAACAACAAGATACTAGCATTTTCATCAAACTTTTCTTTAGTCTCACATGACTAGTTTTGGATTAGTCAACAACCCTAACTTGAAATAATCATAACTTTGTACCTGTAATGAATAAAGATCTAAAACTGATATGCAATGTTCTTCAGTATGTTTTGTGCAATTTTTCCAGGTTTAACTTCTTGTAACCTCTCGAAAAATGAGTTATAGCAAAAATGACATATCTTTCTGAATTCTGCATTATTCTAGAGAGCGACATTGTAGAGAGTGTCCTGCATGAAATATTTGTTGAATAGATATGAAAATGTTACATTAAATAATAAAGACTGTAATATAACCAATACATTTGGTCTTATGGAATTTGGATCTATTATAAAGAAGTTATGATGTTTTTACCCGAAACACCTTTTTTAGACTAGTTTCAGGACTAGCCACAAACCCTATTTTCCACGGAGTGTAAATACAAAAATATGACGATCCACAAGATGAATGTTTTACCACAGATACTTGGATATGTTTGCTAAATGGAATATAAATTTCACTTTCTGAATCATTCTAGAAAAATAATTATTGTGAAAATGGTGAGATGACCTGTAAATCACATACCTTAGAAAGCATCATCAAAAGAATTTATCCTTCCTTGAATTCCAACCTTATTTTCTTCACCTTCCCTCAGAAATTTGGCTTAGATATCCTTTGGTTAACTCAAACACCTATAGATATTCAATATTCGCAAGTTTGATCTAAAATGAGAGAGCCTTGCCTCTTATTTATACTCTCCAAGTAGCTTCCTTACAAACATCTTCTGGGTCACTTTGCCAACTTTCCTTATTTTAGGGTTAACCCACTTCTAATTTCTCTATTAAATTTATTATTTAAATAATTTATTTTGTATTCACTTTGAATTATAGTAAACTCATCACATTACTTTATTATTTACCTTCTAAAATCTCTTAAACCACTTTGACTACTTTCACCTTTTGGGGCTTCTAGATGACATATGAGGGTCCTCCAACTTCATAAGGCCATAACTCTCAAATCATGAGGAGTTGTGTGATGTTTCAAATACCACCAGAAATCGAATGACATGTACTATCCATATAGAATAGTATTAGCTGCAAATATATCAAAACTCATACCATTATCCATCAAACAAACTTGGGTCCATTACCCAAACCTAGGTTCTCCAACTTCTCATGGCGGTAACTATCCTAGCGGTGAGGAGTTAATGTGATGTTCCACATACGTGGAAATTACAAGAACCCCCATCCATCTAGGATAGTTTGGTAAAATTAACTACCTTCATCTCATTATTCCAAAAATAAACATGGGTTCTCCTAAACTTACCTTCATCTCATTATTCCAAAAATAAGCATGGGTTCTCTAACCATACTTCTAGGATAACTCAATCCGCAAAGCGTCTTCCCGTGAGGATTTCACCATAAGGGGACCACTTTGGAGTTCATCCATTTGTACTTATTATTAGCCATGAAAAGACAATAATGAGTGATTTTTACATCAAACAAACTTGGGTCCATTACCCAAACCTTTGTGCTACCGACATTTCTTCAAGGGTTGACATGAATCACTAAGGGGTTGGCATCAATCGCGAAGGGTTCACATCAATATACAATATCACTCTCCAATAGTAGACATCAATGACAACTAACAATCCATACCAACAGTCTATCAACCTAAGCCAATTGTCTGACAATATCACCCTTGGGCATTGATAGAAACACCAACATTGATTGCAACACTTAGTCATGATAAGATTCATGTTTATACTCTTTATCAATATTTCTATCTCTCCCCCTTTGAAATCAATGGAAAAGGGTATCTCCCTTTGGGGTTTCTCTCCCTGAATGAACTCTCCTTGGGGTTGCTCCCCTTGTCTAGGTTCCTTTGATTTTTCTTTATGTTTATAATCCTCTGATTACTCTCTTTCCCTTCATATGAATAATATCTCCCCCTTTGAAAAAGGGTATCACTCTGAAGTCATATTGCTCATTCTTCCCTTGTGACAATCTCTCCCCTTGGAAACATGCCTCTATTCTCTCTCTCCAAGCATTTACCTTTGCATCTAATAAATATCCCCCCCTTTATCCTATTTATGGTGCTTCCTCATGTACATCTAAGACATATAAGATAAGCATTCAAAATCATTCATTTTGGAGTAGAAATTACTCCTAGTCTATGGTGAAGACACTCAAGGGCTTCTTGTGGAAGAGGTTTTGTAAAGATGTATGCCGCTTGTTCTTTTGTTCCCACATATTCAACTCTGATGTTCTTCTTTGCAAACTGTTCCCATAGAAAGTGATACTTGATTGGAATGTATGTATTGGAGTGCATCACCAGGTTTTGTTTTAGATATTGATGGCACTTGTATTATCACGATAGATTGGAATGGGATCATCATACTCAACCTATATATATGTCAAAGTTTGTTTCATCCAAAGACCCTGTGTACAACATGTTGTTGTTGCAATATACTCTACGTTGGTTGTAGATAGGGATACTGATGATTGTTTCTTTCTTAGCCATGATACTAAACACTCACCCAAGAAGAACATTGCTCCACTGGTGCTTCGTCGGTCATCAATACAACCTACCCAAGATGCATCTTTGTAGGCAATAAGAGATATATCCTTTCCTTTTGGATACCATAATCCAAATTCTTCTCTTCATTTGAGATATCTGAAAATTATCTTTACTGCTAATACATGTGATTCATTTGGTGTTGCTTGAAATCGTGCCACCTATCCAACTGGATGCATTACATCTGGTCTAGATGTTGTCACATATAGTAGGTTGCCAATCGTTGACCTGTATTGCCTTTGATTTGTAGACTTTGAATCATCATATTTTCTTAACTTGCAATTGGTTTGCATGAGAGTGATAACTGGTTTGCAATCTTCCATTCAAAATATTTTTAGCATTTCTCTGATATAATTGGTTTGAGAAATAAAAATTCCTTGGTTGCTTTGATGTATCTGAAGTCCCAGAAAGAAGGATAGTTCTTCAATTAATGACATTTCAAATTCATTCTACATATCCTTTGCAAATTTCTGGCTTAACCTATCATCATCACTACCAAAAATAATATCATCAACATAAATTTCAATTAATAAAATATTACCTTGAGTTACCTTGATGTAGAGGTTGTTGTTTGTGCTTCCTTTCCATAGTTCGTACGGATTTTTTTCATCGTTTTTTCTGAGAATTACTCTGTTCTTAATGTGAAATGATGTATGCACTGTTAACTCCTCAAATAAATCAGTGGATTTTATTTGATTTTTAGATGATAGGTTGAGTTCTAAATTTGATTTCAAAATTTCTATAGATAGGTTAGAGAATCTGTCACTCCAAAATAAGCTCAAAAGCAATGTTGATTTTGGTTCGGTCAAGAAAATGGCAAAATATCAGGTTTCGATGGTTTAGGCGAGCCTCCAACGTGCTCATTAACCACCAAAAATGTTCAGTTTCGGCAGATAAGGGGTTGATGCAAAAGGCAAGCAACCACCGAAAATGTTTGAACGGGAAAAAAGAAATCTTGTGCTTTCGCACGAGCCAGATGTCAAAAATCGTTGCAATGATGAGGAATACAACCGCCAAAAGCTCGCATTGTGGGAGATGATGCTCATTCGTGGTGTTCATCCGAAAGGTTCGAAGCACCTGCGTATTATCCATTGCATTAATCATTTTCAAATCTACGCAGAGCGGTGATCGCCAGATACGATTGCATGGAGCTTCCCTCCTTTTCAGTGACAGATACATCAATCATCATTACCAGGTCATTCTTTCATTTAAAAACTCAATGTGTTAGAATGAAGCACGAGGATCGCTGAAGATAACTACAAGCACGTGATTTTATCAGCAAATCGTGTATTCAAAATCCTAATCCCGCTTTCTTGGGCGATTGGCAAGGTGTCTCCGAGTTCAGCCAGCATCTTGAGTCAAGGAAATCTGATCGGGTCATCAGGTAAGACTGTAAGTTATTTCCTTTCAAAGTTTCATAAATACAATTGCCCCCCAAAATTTGAAGTTCCGGCTTTCCCCAGTCAGACTGTCATTCGAATGTGGGTCGGTATTTTAGTGAATTTATCAATCCTATGCTCTGTTAAACGATTTCACCATTTGTTCATAAGTGATATCGACTGTATCCCTAGTTCCCAGAACCATTGTTTCCCAAACACCTTGTTACCCACAGTTTCAGATACAGTTAGCATTGAGCCATGTCAAAAGTAAGTCCTACTTTGAGATCCGAAGTGGATGGCATGTGGTATTTTGAAGATCATCCAGAGGTTGCAGAGTGTTTTAAACAGGTCAGAGTTTTCACATATTGTGAAAAATTGACAACCTTTCACCAACAAGTTGCTGAAGCATTTTCCCTCTCATACGATGGAAGGATTGCTAGAATAGGCAGGGAGGAGTTCATTATAGATGAAGCATCTATTGCAGAATACACAGGGTTATCCAGAACAGGGGATTGCTGGTTTAAAACCTCTTCACCCTCAAATGTTGAATTCAGATCATATTTGTTGCCAGTGCATAAAAATTTGACTTGGAAGAAGGATATTCCTATGTCCTATCTTGAATCGAGGTGGCAGACCCTACTAAGGGCGATTTTGGTATACATCACCTGTGAAGGGCGCTATAACAGGGTGATGTACTACCATTTTAAACTGTTGAACCACTTCACAGGCAGAGAACACTTAAACATACCTTACTTCTTTCATAGAACCCTGACTAAGATGGAAAAATAGGTAAAAGCTCAGCCCACTAAAGTTATAAGTAGAATATCACATCAGGGGCTGATTACCCTCCTTGTCAAAGAAGCTCTTCAGAGGAAACAAATAGACTAGGGTTTCTTCTTGTTCTGGAATGAGTTTCAGACAAAAAGACCTCCAGAGATAAAAGCAAATAAGTATAGAAGCAGAAATGATCCTACTCCCAAGAGTAGTCACAGGAGGAGGAAAGGGATTTCAATGCCCAGGGATTCTATTAAAACATCACCCAGCAAGCAGAGAGGAATCAAGAGGAAATTAAAGTTTGAAGACAGAAACCCTGTCACAGGAAAAAACCCTCTCAATTTACCTTATAGTGACTCTAATTCAGAGAAGGAGATGGAAAAAACACAGGACAACTTGCAGATCAAACAAGATGCAAAACTGAAGATAAATATACCTCCATCAAAGCCTTCAAAAACACACAGGCAATCAGAAGCAGAAGCTTCTTCAAGCAGGCCTAAGAAAGGTCAGACAAAGAAAATCAACATGCTGCTACGAGAGATCTATGAGATGGAGGTCCTGGAGAGGGTAATCAAAAAAGAAAACACAGATCTCACAGAGAGAAATGATGAACTATTCAAAGAGAATCAAACTCTCAAAGAAAAACATGATAAAATCAAAGATAGAAACAGAGAGTTGATTAGAGAGAATATGAAATTATACAGGCAACTCAGGATTCTGAGACTCAAGCTAAAGGAGTTTGAAGCACATGAAGAAAAACAAACTGGTTTGGAAACTTTGGCTAATTTAGCCACAACTATAATAGATGTGACAGATTCCCCTACACAGTCAACAAAGGTTCATAGGTCTACACGAATCAAGACTACAACAGCTAAGAAAGTTTGTGTGTTAAAAAGGGATTCAGGACAGACATTTTTGCAATTTTGAAACCCTTCAAAGAATTTAATTTCGGTGGTTTATGCGAGCCCACAGTGTGCTCATTAACCACTGAAAAGAGGCGCTTTCGGTGGATAACTCACCCAGAAATCTTCCCGGACAACCACCGAAAGCCTGTGTGTCCAGAATTAAACGAGTTTTTACACAGGTCAGGGATTTTTGATATGAAATGATTCAGAATCTTTTCTAATGAATGTCTCATGAATTATCAGGTCCATCCCAGCAGTTATTTTTGGCATATTATGGAGAAAGAAGTTATTTCAAAGGTTATGGACATTTTTAATCAAAACAGAAAATAGGACACCTAGCCACTTCAGCAAATGCGACTTAGTCTCTATTTGAAAGTCATCAAGTAGCCCTGGGAGGCTGTTCTGCACTACACCAACAATCAACAGAGAGAGAGATATGGGATTGACCTCATTTTGAGGAAACATCCCACTTATTTTGCAACAAATTTTGACTTGCTATTTTTAGTTGATTTGATCCATGTTTTTAGGATCAAAAAACTACTTTGTAATGTTATAAATATTAGAATAGAAGATGAACCAGGGGTTCGATTTTGGATGCTACCATGTTGTCACTGTAATCAAAAGACCTATTCTTATTTTATAGAAAATTGCAAGCTTCCTTNTGTTTTTAGGATCAAAAAACTACTTTGTAATGTTATAAATATTAGAATAGAAGATGAACCAGGGGTTCGATTTTGGATGCTACCATGTTGTCACTGTAATCAAAAGACCTATTCTTATTTTATAGAAAATTGCAAGCTTCCTTCAGTTGTGTTGTCAGATTTTTCTCTTATGTTCCCTGATAGCTTATGAGTGAAAGTTCTTTATTGATGCTCATTTAATCTGCTTGTGACTGTCATCTCACTGGTTGATTGTTTTAGCTGATAATCATAAGTTATTTCCTTGGTTATTAAACCCATTGTGCTTGTTTGTATGAAGTATAATCTGGTTCAATAGCTGATTTCTTCCACATTTAATCAAACCTTCTCTGAGTGCATTATTAGAAGGCCTTGTGAGAGTTTATATTTCTAGACAGTCTTGAAAACACAGTCCAGCACTTGGATATTCATCTTGATCCAAAAACCATATCAAATATTGAGAAAACATTTCCCAAAAAGAGTTAGTTACCAGGCATCTCCGACTTACAGCCTAGGAGAGTTTCCTGGAGTGATAACATGCACTATGTGTGTCCAAAAAATATCTGTCAATTTGGAATCCATTAGCATTGTTCAATTCATTTCCTGTGTAATTATCATCCATTATGATAATGCTCCTTTGTCTCTAAGGCACTCTCTGAACCAATCTATGAATCCATGCTCCTGTCCACTATCACATATCTGTCCAAACCTACTAAGTGTTCTTATGAATCCATATTTGTCCATACTTTCCCAGACTCTACTTGCGCAGCTGTCCATAATGCTAACCCATTTATTACTATACTATCATGAAGTCTTGATTAATCTATCAAACTGTACTTCTTCTAATTGATTGCTCTGAATTTGTCTTCTCAAACTCTGCAAGATACTTGAAAGATGGTTCTTTGGTCTGTCACAGTTATCGCATAGACTCCCCCCGTCTAATATTCATATTACTTGGGAGTATCTAAGCCAGATGGCTTAGAAAAATTCTTGCTCTGATGTGTATTCATCATCATCTTCATTGTTAGATTCATTATCTCTTTGAGCTCTGGCTTATTTCTTTCTATCCATGGATTCATCTTTCACTACAATGTCTAAGAGTACAATCTCTTGAACATGTTCCTTATTTACTTGTCCTTCCTTTCTTTCAGTTATTTTCCAAACCTTTATGTATCTTACATCTTTCTTTTTCTCTGTAGAATTTTCTTCATCTTGTTTTATTGCCAATTTTACGATCTATGGTACCTATTCTTTGTTCACCTATTTTTCTTGTTTTCTTATCCATACATTCTTATATATGATATCAGTATTCTCTTTCATGGAAGTATCGATCATGCTTCTACAATCATTGGCTAGGTGTTTATAGTTATGGCAATTGTAACACTCAATGTTACGTTCGACCACATAGGCACTTCTTTCTTGAACATTTATTTTACAATCCCTACAATCTGCAACCAGGGATGATTTTAGGGGCTAAATTTCGCTCATGGGCTAATTTTCCTTGGTTTTTCCAAAAATGAGATTCGCTATTTTAAAAATGATTCGCCCAAATTCTATAGGATAAAATTATTTTATCTTAAAAATCGCCAAAATTTTATAAAAACTATATAAAATACTTAGAAATTTGAATATTTTTTAAAAAATATCGCCAAACATTTATAGTTGACATATGAAGGATTAGTAATATTCGCCAAGGTTTATACATTTAAAAATAAATTTCCATCCTTAAAATCATCCCTGTCTGCAACCTTATGTCCAAAGTTAGTACAATAAAAACAATGAACATAAAATAAATTTTCATACCTTGGAGTGAATGATATTCTTTGTGGCGTAGTCCTTCTGAATTTTTTCCTTGACTGATCATGATCCTGATTGAAGCTTATTTGTGGCTTGAACATGGATGGTCTTCTTGAAGATGTATCTTCAATAGTTTTCTTAGATTCTAGTTGACCATGATTCCTTCCTTTGAGTACTTTTGCATAACTCTTTCTATTTTCTTCATTCTTCTTTTCTGGCAACCTAGAGTGCTTCTCTTCATTCTCTATAACTGATGTGGATGTTTATGTCTCTTCAACGTTCTTGTTGAGCTTGACGATTTTACTTCTCAATGTGACAACTTCTTCTTCAAGATTCTCAACCTCTTCTTATTTATTCATTATCTGAGACTTCATGACCTCTTTTGTTCTCTTTGCTTCTTCAATTTGGATTTTCAATGTAATTATTTCTTCTTCCAATCATCTCTCTTCTTGACCAAACTCTTCGTCAAGTTGGTTTAAGTCCTTAGTTCTTTCCTTGAGATGATCCATCAGAATTATTTTCTCTCTTTTCTGCTTCTTCCCTTTGTGTTGCTATGTTGTCTTCTAAACATTTCTTTTGATATTCTAGAGTTTCTTTAATTATTTTGGCCTCTTCTAGTTGATCTCTTAAATTCTTGATGACCTGCTGATCTTTTTCGGAACCTTGAACACTTTCTTCTTGGTTCATCAATTATTTCTTGGACGACTTGTTTTCTTCTCTTTCTTTCTTTAGATATTTAATTGCACTGATCAATTTTTTTCTGTAATCAACTTATGCTTCTTCATACTCTTCCTCTTCTGAATCTGTCTGACATGATGAGCAACTTTCTTCTTGTTATGTATATGCATCTTCTTTGGAATTTTCTAAATCTGCAATGGGTGAAGAATATATGTCATGTAACTTATCCCAAAGTTCCTTTGTTGATGAACATTTACCAACCTTTTCTCTTACCGGAGTAGGTAATCCTTCCCAGATGAAATCCATTGCTATTTTTTTATTCTTCCTCAATTCCTTCTTAGTTAGAGTCTTTGTACTTTTTGAACTATCATATCCTGTAACAACTGATAGCCAAATATAATGTCCCTGTGCCTGTAAAAATACTTTCATCCTTATGCTCCACATCTCATACTTAAAACCATTCTGACCATTAAACGTTGGTACTCCATTCATAGAATAATCCATGATCTCCTTCCAGTGGTTAAACTATTTCTTGAAGGAACCGACTCTTATACCAATTGTTGGATTACTAAGAGGGGGGGGGTGAGTCAATAATAGATAAATTTAATCATTTTTAACCATATAATCCAAGTGTTATATCAATGTATCATTATCATTCAATAACTGCGCAGTAAATAAGTAATGAACAAATGAACAATCATACACATACATAGTACACCGGTGTTTTACACAGAAACCCAATGCGAGAGAAAACCACAGAATGTTTTTTCTTATATGACTTGAAGAATTACATTCATTGGTGTTAACTCTCCAAGAAACCCTCCGTGGTTGTAGACCAGAGGTGCTTGGTAACTTAAGAAATGAAATGTTTTTGTATTTTGTAAAGGTGGATCAATGGGACAACTCAATACAGCTTATAGCATTCAAACATGAAAATGATAAACAAATAGACAGTGCTCTCAAGGATTGATTAATCAGCAAGTTGCTTTAAAGTGGGTGGAGAACAAATTGTCACTAAAACAGTGCAAAGCAGGGTCTAAGAAACAATTTAAAGACTTATTATCAGGTTATGAGCTAAACAATGGGATAACAGCCATTCAAAGCTTGACAACACAGATAATAATGCAGAAGAAAGATGGAAAGCTGACAATCAAAACTGAAAGGAACTTGTGATCTGTATTAACATAGCAAGTCTGAGTACAAAAAAGAGTATTCCTCTATCCAAAATCGAACCCTTTCTCAAACTGAGTTTCTAGGCTTTATAGCCTTTACAAACAGTTTTCAGATCCTCAAAACATGGATCAAATCAACTAAAAATAGTAAGTAGAAATCTGCTGCAAAAGAAGTGGGATACTTCCTCAAAAGGAGGTCAATCCCTGATTTTCCTCTTGTTGA
>SNQJ01S0011652.1:80080-112812 GCA_010110895.2 Picea sitchensis
CAGGCTTTCGGTGGTTGACTGGCAAGATTCTGTGCGAATTTACCACCGAAAGCGCAACTTTCGGTGGTTAATGAACAGTCGTCCTGTTCGCCTAAACCACCGAAAGTCAAAATTTCCAGCAAAAACTGCCTTTGGTAAAAATCTATTTTCTCAGCCGTGGAATGTCCGTTTTGCACGTTCAAATAGTCGATTTTCATCTACAGATCATAAGCTTTCCAACTGTGCAATCATATTTGGACTTGGAGTTAGGAAAGCTAGTCAAAATTTCTCTACAAGATTAGGCACATTTCCTTCAAAAATGCGGGTGCGTTTTTTAGAGTTAACAATTGGAACCACCGAATTCATTTGTTTTCCAGCTGCAACTAGAAGGAGGGTCCAACCCCCTAGTTTCTTAGGCTACAACCTAAGGGAAGCTCCAACTCCCCAATTCCTTTTCTATAACCAGAAGGAGGCTACAACCCCTTATGTTCTCCGAATACAACCAGAAGGTGGATACAACCACCTGTCCTTGCCCCGTCCAACCTCCTTAATGTATAAGTAGAATGATGGAACCACTGTTACACTGTCAATGTGAGATATACTGATGTAAACTTGTATCAATCAACCTAGACCAAATGACATGTACCAATAAACCGAACCATGCATCAACCTGTACCTCAACTTGTAATCAACCTGTACCATAAACAATTTCATCAACCATACACCAAACTGTACCAAAAAACATGTAGTCAACCTGTCCCATAAACAAGTGCATCAACCATGCACCAACCTGTACCTCAACTTGTACCATGAACAAGTGCATCAACCATGCACCAAACCTGTACAAATAACATGTCACAACAACCTGTCACGACAACTTTTCAAAACAACCTATCACAACAACCTGTCTCATCAATCTTATCAACCAAGTCATATCTACTCACCAAGATCAATCACCAAGACAACTCTCAAAGATGTGCATCAACCAAACATAACACAACAACTCATAATCATCACCAAGATCAATATGTGCATCTAATAATACAAGTATGCTACATCATCCATAAACCATGTGTCAACAATATTACTAACAAGTGCCTCCAACCATGTACCAAGTATGTACCAATCATGTATCAACTATTCATCAAATATGACTCATCAAGATTTACCAACATCATCAACTATACACCTCATATATGTGCCAACTCATCAAATTCTTGTCTCAACCACGTGCCCAACATGTACCTTAACCAAAATCCCTCATCAATTTCATCATCCAAATATGATTTGTAACTCTATAATATAATATGATCTTATACCTGCAAACATTTCTTAATTTTAACAACAAGAAACTAGCATTTTCATCAAACTTTTCTTTAGTCTCACATGACTAGTTTTGGATTAGTCAACAACCCTAACTTGAATAATCATAAATTTGTACATGTAATAAAAAAAGATCTGAAACTGATACACAATGTTCTTAAGTGTGTTTTATGCAATTCCTCCAGGTGACACTTCTTGGAACCTCTCAAAAACGAATTTATAGAAAAAATGCCATACCTTGTTGAATTCTGGCCTATTCTAGAGAGCGACCTTGTAGAGTGTTCCACGCACAGAATATTTGTTGAATAGATCTAAAACTGTTACAAAGCATACTACAAACTATAATATAACCAACACATTTTGATCTGTTATGAAGAAGTTATGACGTTTTGACTCGAAACACCTATTTTAGACTAGTTTCAGGACTAGCCACAAACCCTAATTTCCACGGAGTGTAACTCCAAAAATACAACGACCCACAAGATGAAGGTTTTACCACAAATACTTGGATATGTTTCCTAAATGGAATATAAATTTCATGGTCTGAAGCATTCTAGAATTATAGTACACTCATCACTTTAATTTATTATTTACCTTCTAAAATCTCTTAAACCACTTTGACTACTTTGACCTTTTAGGGTTTCTAGATGACATATGAGGGTCATCCAACATCGTAAGGCCATAACTCTCAAACCGTGAGGAGTTATGTGATAGTCCACATACCACCATAAATGGAATGACATGTACTATCCATATAGAATAGTATTACCTACAATATATCAAAACTCATACCATTATCCATCAAACAAACTTGGGTCCATTACCCAAACCTAGGTTCTCCAACTTATCATGGCCATAACTCTCTAACCATGAGGAGTTATGTGATGTTACACATACCACCGGAAATGGCATGACAAGAATTATCCATCTATGATAGTTTCACCGACAAATTCACTTACCTTCATCTCATTATTCCAAAAATAAGTATTGGTTCTCTAACCATACTTCTAGGATAACTCAATCCACAAAGCATGTTCCCATGAGGGATTTCACCATAAGGGGACCACTTTGGAGTTGATCCATTTGTACTTATTATAAACCTTGAAAAGACAATAATGATTCATCTCTACATCAAACAAACTCGGGTCCATTACCCAAACCTTTGTGCTACCGGGATTTCTTCAAGGGTTGACATCAATCACTAAGGGGTTGATATCAATCACTAAGGGTTCACATCAATCTACAATATCACTCTAAAATAGTTGGAATCAATGAAAACCAACAATCCATACCAACTATCCATCAACCTAAGCCAATGGTATGACAGATACATTCCATGTTGTATTAGTTGCACCTTCTTCAAAATGAAACAAACCAATTTTTTTTATCACTTTGGAAGGGTTGGTTGTAGATTGAACTGGGACATGATGAATGAAAATACTTTAATTATGGATGAGGAAGAGATTGATGAATATGTAGATGAGATAGTACCAGAAAAATACCATGAATATTTCATCTTGAAAGACATGGGAATCAAATATATAGATGAACTAGACGAATCAGATAAAGATCGTCGATGTTTAGTATGTGGACGTTCTAAAACAAAATTTATTCTTCAAATTTCAGATATAGTATTAATCATAGCAGATAAACCTATCGTCCTTCGAGAAAAATGAGATCCAAAAGACATAATTTAACTTATTAATGATGGGGATGATATTAGGCCAGCCTTTGTTAGGCTTCCCACTATTCATGGATTCTAATATCTCTAGAAATAACCTCCCAATATTGGTGAAGTTCAACACGGTTATGATATGTTTCCAAAATTGTATTGAATAAAGTTAAAGAAATGATAGTCTGATCATCTAAAACATCACTAATATTGGGTTGTCTCACAACAGGAAAAGTCATGACATCATAAAACAAAGAAAACAAATTGAAAAGATAAGTGCAAAAAATAATTACAAATACCACAAAATTATGGATGTGTTCCCCAGTATGGTCACCAAATAAATGTTCATGAAAAGGAATAACTATCATAATACCAAAAAAATTGAATTTTTCCCAACTAAGGCAAGACAGTCGGGATTGTTACCCTATGTTTTTATCCCTTATGAAAAATTATCAATTAACCTTCAAGAAATATGCTCTTGAGATCAATGATGTTTTTTTATATTTATTTATGATAAAGAAACATAAATAAAAGATATCAGAAATATAACAGTTTGATGAATAGTTATAAAAACAGAAAAATAAAAAATAAGATCATACACATAATCCTAAATGAGACTTCAAAACCATCAAGTGATTTTATTCATTCAATTACGAAACACTGCCAAATATATTATTTCATACCAAGAATGGGTAAGGACTAGGAAAATGATTAGAATTCAAAGGTTACATCATCACAAAGATTATTGGTGCCTCCCAAGTAAAACCAAGACTGAAAAATAAAAGGATCAACAAGCCACAATTTCCCACTACTTTGACTCTACACAAAATCCCTAATTAGCACCGAAACAAAATTCAGAATACAATAATAGTTTGCATACTATCATAAACAAATGATCAACATTATCAGCATGTCAATAATCAATGCTTCTTGGTCCTCCATGTTACCACCTTCAGTAAGACCCTGCTATCGATAAGAATTCCTTAGACTTTAAGTATTTCAGAAATGGATGAAGTAGTAATGCAATCTAATTCTAGAGCAAGAAAAAACCTTATCATAGTTTGTGTCTCTATGTCCTCTCTCTTTTTGCTTGTCCCTTGAATTTATTTTTATCTATCAAAACGTATTTCGAGTAGTTTGAACTACCCTTTAGTTAAGTTGTTAAATAATTTTAGTTAAATAGGGACAACTCATAATTAAATATTATTAAATAAAGATAATAGTAAAATAAAATATTAACTAATAGATGGGGACCCCCTAACAACTCTTTGTTTATTTTTCAACATATCCCCTTGTTCCTCCATCAAATAATTTTGTATCAAAATCGTCAATATATCAAAATAATACATATCCCAATAAACTAACATTAAATATTTCAAAACATACTTGTGACTCCCAAAAAATATGCATTTATATCTAAAACTAAATATGCCAATTGTTGCCAGACTAAGGTTGTTGCATGTATATCAAAAATAAAACTGTCATCAAGCTTCCCTAAAAATACTAGTATGAAATATCAAAAAATGAATCACATATCTCTGTAAAATGTTCTGTTGTCCAAAAATAACAAGTTCTATCCCAAACTAAAGTCTTTCCAATAGGGGAATAATCACAAAACAACATTATAAAATCATGTCATATTTCTTATGTGAGGAATTTTTTCCTCAACTCACATCCCTGTGACTTTTTTACCTTTATGAGCTCTAAATATGCATATATAGATGTATTACCTTTTACCAATGGTGATTCTGGATGCATATCTCCAAAAGGGTTATGTCTATATTCATGATTGAGATGTTGAGAATGAGAGGTAATTGAGTGTGAGGAAGTTACTGACTGGTCAGATTTAGCAGAATGGGAAGGTATTTTTCCTTTGCTAGGCTCTAGTTCATGGACTTCAGAATTTATATTTTTTAATGGTTGGGTTAAATAAGCATGGGATTCTTATGATGCAATGTGCAGGTCAAGCTGCTTAGGTAGAGGAGGAGGTAATGGAAATGAGACTGTTGACCATCCTTGAAATTGATTTTGAGGGATGCTATCTTTGAAGAAAGGGAAACATGTTGACCAAGTATACCATAGATTCTATGATGAGGTTTGAGAGGTGGTATCTCAAGTGTAGTATGTGGTTGAAAGGATCCTCATCCCGATAGGTTTAGGAAACCTGTTTTCAAAATATTGTTGAATTCTTCAGACTCAGAATCAAAACGAATTGAAAAACAAAGTCGTTTGTTTCCCCAAAAATCATTGGGCCTTCTTCCCCTGCCCCTGTTTTCTCTTCCATGACTTCCTCTATTGAATAAGATAATCTATTTGTACAATAATAAGTTAGAGTATGCATCAAATACCATTTTCGTAAACATCAAATACCATTTTCATAAACATCAAATAGTAAACAAATAGTAAGTAAACATCAAATACCCTTTTCATAAACATGATTTGGAAATAGATCTCAGTGACAACAAGAAATCATTCCAACAACCAAGGACATACATAGAGGGATAACCAAAATTTCATTTCGGTTCTGAACCACTTCATTATCTTACTCGAGTAATTATTTTTTAGGAACATGGGAAAATCAATGTATTTTAGGAATATGATGGGATTTGTAATGTACGAAAAATGAAATAATGGTAGGGAAAAATAATGGAACATGTTCAAAAACAATATTACATTAATTATCAATCATTTTGGAAAATCCAATTATCTATCAAGAACCACTTCATGCATGCCCTCTCAAACTTGAACTGTGATGCATGAGCATCGCAAGCATACACAAGTGGGGGACAACTGGCTATGCACCAACACACATTTTGAATACGTTTTGAATTTGAAAAGATGAAACATTAATGTAATATCTGAAAAATATACATTTTCTTTTATGGTTTCAAGATTGTAATGCATATATTGAGCATTGCTCTCATCTTCCAGTTGGAGGCATTTAATGTAATAAATGTAAATTAGATGTAGGCTTTAATTTGATTAGATAGCTTGAGGTTTTAGGAGAGAAAACTCGAGAAATCTCCCTTGTATGTATGGTATTATATCATTATTCTCATAGTAATTGTTAGAAGTTGTAGAGAAAGAGAGTAGAGAAGAACATAGATTGTAGAAGTTGTATAAGTAGATAGTTGTTTCTATAGAGACCATGTACAGAATCACTTGAATTAATATAAGAAGGCTTTGATCCAATTTCATGGTGTTGTTATGGTTACTATTTACATCTATTGAATGGTATGTTTACAGTTTTCTTATATTCTCTATTGTGCATTTGTTTCAATGCTTATGTGTATGATTTCATGTTGAATGTATGAAGTCTGTGAGAGGGAGAGTATGAGTTTCAATTGTTTCTCATCCTAAGAATTCCTTCAAGGAGTGAAGTGAAGTTCTGCAAGGATTGCGTTGACAAGATTCTGAGTTTCACCTCAGAAAAACTCAAGAGAGATAGACTTGTTCTTATACCAACATAAGTGCAAGTATAGAACAGATGGTGTATGCAGACTGAGTTAAGTCTTGGAATTTTCCAACCAACGAAGTGGTTGAATAACTTATGTCGCAAGGAGTGTGCAGAGTTGGAGTGTTTAGATAATCAAAGATTATCGTGAAGGCCGCAAGGAGTGCGTGCAAGAATCCATTAGAATCCTTGATTTTATAGAAAGAACCAAGCTCAGGAGGGATAGAGACTTCAAAGTGTTCGAAGGAAAGATGAGGTTCAAAGTTATCTCAGAGAAGGAAAAGTTGAGGAGGGAGGACGTTAAGTTATTTGGTAATGAATTATCAAGAGTCTAAATAGATAGTGGAAATTCTCGGAGGGAGAATTGTAGATTTCTATGAACCGTAGGATTCAACAGAGTTACAGGGAGATTAAGGCAAGAGTATTTCAACACTCGCAAGCTCAGGAGAGATAGTAGTTGCCATATCTTGAGAACGAAATCCATTGATCTCGCGCTTCGAATTTCGATATTTCAGGAATTCGGGAGTGTGGAGAAAGTTGTGACTCAGAGTCGTGAGTCGTGAAATCTCGATTCGCAAAATTATGATATCACAAAGGAAGGATTTGGATTGTCAAATCATGGGAGGTTCAGGATCATTGATTTGTGGAGAGAATTCATGAGTTTAGAATTCAGAGAAAAGGAGGAGAGTTACATAACAAACTCATGAGTCGCAAAATCCCGACGTGGTTGGAGGTGATTCCCAGGACTTGGTTGGAGGTTATATGGAGGAAGCCTAAGGGAGGAGATGAGGAATGTTAGCCATTTTGGGGGTTTCAAGAATCGAAGGAGTCAGGGGAATCACGATAAAAATTGTGAAGTCGCGAAATCCGAAATTCCTTTTTGAGTTAAGTCAATGGTCGTGTTGATGGTGACGTGGAGTAGATGTTTTCACCTAGTGCTTGCTGGCATAGGCGTAAATTATAATAAGGACCTGTGGTTTTTTATGCATTGAAGGTTCCAGTGGGAATCAAAGAGCCATTTAGGCTCAAATATGTTTGAATATCCAAAGACCGGGAGGTCAACAAGCCCTATTGAGGCGGGGTGCTATGTCAGGTGGTATCAGAGCTAACAAATTTTGTTTTCTGTAGAGGGAAGACAAAGGATAGTTGTGATTTGAATTCTGCATGGATAGATTGAAACAATGCCACCAAGAAGAAGTCAAGAAAGATCGATGCCCGATCCAGCCGTGGAAAGAGAAATGAGAGAACTTTGTGCTCGATTGGATGCTATGGAAACAACACAGAGACAAACAACTAATACTGGAGATATCAATGAGGCTGAAAGAGAAAATGAAGGAGGACCCGAAGAATAAATTACAGTCGAGGATGCTGTAGAGGAACGTTTATTCATGGTTGTTGCAAAAATAGGTTCCAGAGCAAAAATGGACATCCCGATGTACGAAGGAAACTTAGACGTTGAGGAGATGCTATATTGGTTTATAGCTCTGGATAAATATCTCGATTATGAAGACATCGAAGAAGGTAAGAAAGTAAAACATGATGTCACTAGACTGAAAGGGAATGCAGCACTATGGTGGCATGAAATGCAGGCTGACAAGCATTGCAAAGGCAAACAAAGAATCAAAAGCTAGGATAGAATGGTCGCCAAGATGAAAGCCAAGATGAATTTGAGATAGAAAAGGATGACAGTGAAGGAATACACTGAGGAGTTTTATAGGATAAACATTAAAGCTGGTCATTGCAAGAGTGATGATGAAAAGGTCTCTAGATACATGAACGGCCTGAGATATGACATTCAGGATGAGATGAGTATGGTGACAATCAGGAATGTGGAAGATGCTTATTAGATTGCTCTAAAGGAATAAGAGAAATTGGCCCAAAATAAAGGTCAAAGGGGTAGAGGTAGAAGTTAGAGCAGAGGCAAAGAAATTACCCAGGACAGAGTACAAAAGCCCAAGGATGAAGAAAAGAAACCACATAATCACCCAGAAAGGGGAGGAAGTTCACAAGGAAGATAATATGTCAATAGGAACACTTTTCCTTGAGCAAGAGGAAGATGAAGAGGAAGAGGAGGTGAAATAAAGTGTTTTGCCTATGGAAAGATCGGACATAAATCTTGGTAATGTCCCGATAGAAAAAGATATGGAGGAAGCGAAGCTCACATTTCATAAGTGCAAAGGTGAAATGTTGTGGCAGAAGATGAAGAATGCAAAAGATCCTTGATGATGAGGAAAATTCTCTTGAAACCAAAAAAAGAGGTGGAGAATCTAGTCCAGAGGAGCAATTTGTTTAGAACTTCTTGCAAGACCAAGGATAGGGTATGCAAGGTGATTGTGGACAGTGGAATAATGGATAATTTAGTATCCATGGGGATGGTGGAGAAGATGGAATTGGAGACAGGTGCACATCCAAGCCCATACAAAGTCTCATGGTTGCAAAAGGGACATTAGGTAACAGTCATTAAACAATGTTTAGTTGAATTTAAGATAGGGGGATATAGAGATAATATCTTATGTGATGTTATTCCCATGGATGTATGTCATGTTTTGTTTGGGAGGCCTTGTAAATATGATAGAAATGTTGTCCATGACAAAAGAAAGAACACTTATACCTTGGAAAAGAATGGTGGGATGCATATGTTGCTGCCAATTGAAGACAAAAAGGTGAAAGAAGAAACAAGTAATACTATACTTCTCATGAGTGGGAAGGAAATTATGGATGAAGTCAAGAAGGATGAAGAAAATAAGTTTGATGTGGTGAGAAAACCTAGAGTCATTTTGACCACTGCCTCAATAGATGATCTACCTAAGGAGATTCAGGAACTACTGGAGAATTTCGCTGATATAGTGGTGGATGATTTACCTTGTTCATTCCAACCCATCAGAAGTATAAGCCATCACATTGACCTTATACCAGGAGTGATTTTACCAAACAAAGTATCCTATAGATTGACGTTGCAGGAGAATGAAGAGGTCAAGAAGCAAGTCCAGGATTTGATGGACAAAGGGTTGATTAGGGAAATCTTGAGTCCATGTGTTGTACCAACAATGTTAAGTCCTAAGAAATATGGTGGATGGAGGATGTGTACAGACTTGAAGGATATAAACAAAATCACCATCAAGTATAGATTTCTTTTACCCAGGATGGATGATTGATGGATTTCTTGAGTGGAGAATTTTTTTTTTCAAAAATTGATTTAAAGAGTGGATATCATCAGATTCGGATGAGGGAAGGTGATGAATGGAAGACAACATTCAAGATGAATGAAGGGATGTATGTATGGATTTTCATGCCATTTGGCTTGAAAAATGCGCCAAGTACTTTTATGAGGTTGATGAACGAAGTCTTGAAAGATTTCATTGGGAAGTTTGTAATTGTGTATCTTGATGATATATTGATCTTCAGTAAGACCGAGGAAGAACATTTGAGACACTTAGATTTAGTAATGAGGAGGTTGCAACAAGAGAAGTTTCTGATAAATACGAAGAAGTCATCTTTCATGAAGAAGGAACTCGTTTATTTGGGTTTCATGATCTCTTCGAATGGGTTGAATATGGATCCTGAAAAGGTAAGAGAAATCAAAGAATAGCCTTCACCAAGGAATATCTTTGAAGTCAAAAGCTTCCATGTATTAGCCAGTTTTTATAGGAAGTTCATCAGAAATTTTAGTGGAATTTGTGCACCAGTGATGGACATAGTTAAGAGGAGACATAAATCTTTCCATTAGACAAAGGAAGAAGAGAAAAGTTTCAAGTTGATAAAGGAGAAGATAACTGGATAGTCAGTTCTGGTTCTGCCGGATTTCATTAAACCATTTCAAGTGAGATGTGATGCAAGTGGATTTTTGGTTGGAGCAGTCTTAAGTCAAGACAATATACCAATTGCATACTTCAGTGAGAATTTGAATGAGGCCAAAATGAAATATTCCATGTATGATAAAAAGTTTTATGCAGTCATACAAGAGTTGAAGAAATGGAGGCATTACTTGGTTCCAAAGGAGTTCATTTTGTATAGCGACAACCATGATTTACAATTTGTAACCAGTAAAATCCTCGGCCATCCAAAGTCTCGATAATGCTACCATGCATAATTTACTGTTTATATAAAATATATGCATTTTAATGAACTTAACACGGTGAACATAGAGTTACTGGCATCATACATAATTAAATAGAATTTAGATCAATTCATACAAGCAACAGAATACATGAAGAAATACAACATCACAACAACATGCATAAAATACATAATTAAAAACATAATGATACTTATCTTTTATCTGTAGTAAATCCACCAACTGCGTGCAGACCTTCCACAAACCTCCCAGCCTTAGATCGTACTGCTCATCATTCTCACCAGTAGTTCACCCCCGAGCTAGGACTAAACTCCATCGGGCAAGGTAATTCTAGGCTTGGCAAGGACAACAAGGAAGTTGCATAAAGTAACCGGAAGGATATTTTATCCCAGGAGCCACTTACAACACATAGGCCCTCATTCCCCACACACCTGCTCCATCCTAGGAGGATACACCTTCACTAATACAATTCCATCGGCCAGTACACCTCCCTTACCCTGGGCTTTAGCAACAAGTTGGACCAGAAGTCTCAGAGTACTGTGGCTGCTACGAGACTCCCTTCCAGGAGAACTTATGTCCTAGCAGACTCTCTCTCACCTAGGAGAGATGCTCAGAGGTCTAATAAACAGTCGTCGAATCAGCTACAGTCGGGTACGGTTGACAACAAAAACAACAATAATAGAAACAACAATAAGGGAAACTGGGTATGGGCACCCAAAAAGGAAACAAACTATCACTAAGTCACAACACGGCTCACGCAATTACAATTGCGTCAAGCTTCATAAGAAACAACACAGGACAACTTTCTTGTTTCTAGTTTCAGAGGTGCGAGAGGTATGTCGAGGCCAGACAATGTGGAGGCAAGGATGATTCACGTACAAGATGGGAGAATGGAAGTATGGCCAACCTTCCTGTGAGGGTTTACTTCACTGTGCGTGGGTATGCAGATGAAATGCAAAGGCAAGACGGTTCAGATAGAGTACCACCAGCAAAATCAAATAGAGGATGGAAGGAAAATGACTCGCGAACCCCCAACATAGTTGAGGCTTCAAATTTTAACTGCATGAGCCTAGGTTGACACTTGTCATCTTGGAGTTGCATGCGTTCCCTTTTGCACATGTCCCCATTTCTAGGGACTTAGGATAACAAAACATATAATGTTCACTTTAGTCTTCAGGAAAGAATATTAAAATATTATTCCTCTAGAGGTAATTCCCCTAGTTTACCCCCTAGACCCAAATACTTAGCCCCCCCTTTTCCTTACCCTACCTAGTGGTGCTTAGTCCCCCATAAATATTCTTCATGGTCGGTCTACATGCAACAGTGTTTATATTTTTTATTAATAATGATCTGCATAATTACATATACAAAAGATCAGGCTCCTAGCCTTGGCATCTAGCTCACTAGCCAATAAACACATAAGTCTTTCATCTTATAACCACTTGGCTCACCAGCCTATAAGAAAAATTACAATTCAGAAGGGGATCGGCCTTGGGTTATTAAAATCCCCTCCCCTTATTTTTGCACTGTCCTCAGTGCAAATTATTTATAAAACAACAACAAGATTTCCAAAATATTCAAAATGATGTGGGTACTCTGCCTGCATAGCATCTTCATGTTCCCATGGTGCGTTCTCAGGACCGTACTAGGTCCACTAGACTTTTACATGTCTTATGTCTCGATTCTGGAGCTGCTTGCTTTTTCGGTCCAGTATACACACCGGATGAACCTGCAAGACGCCTTCTTATTCCACATGAATCACATTCCAATAGATTATATGATTAGCTTCAAGTATATATTTCTTAAGCAATGAAATATGAAACACATTATGTATAGTCATGGATGCAGGCAATGCAAGCATATATGCAACTGGTCCAATTCTTTCTAGGATTTCAAATGGCCCACAAACTCTGGCTGCCAACTTGGAATAGCTTCCCAGCTTCAGGGAACTTCTGTTAGATTTTACCTTTAGAAAAATATGATCACCCACTTTGAACTCCCTATGGATTCTATTCTTATCAGCATAAATCTTCTGCGTGTCTTGGGCAACTTTCGAACTCTACCTAATCTTCAGCATTTGTTCTTCCATTTCCTTGAGCAACTCTGGCCCAACCGCTACTCTATCTGTTGGATCATCACAACTTACTGGAGTATTGCACTTTCTTCCATAAAGTGCCTCAAACGGGCTCATCTTTAGTGATGCTTGATACACCATTCATCATGCACATAAAAACAACGGGTGCATTCGACAGGCCAAATGACACCACTGTGAACTCATAATGACCATACCTTGTTATAAAGCAGGTCTTGCTGATGTATTCATCCTTTATCCTTACCTAGTGATATCCCTACCTGATATCTATATTCAAAAATATATTCGCATCCTTCAACTGATCAAAGAGGTCATCAATCCTCGGCAGAGGATATTTGTTCTTTACAATTACTTTGTTCAATTTTCTGAAATTGATACACAATCTCAATGTCCCATTATTCTTCTTCACAAACTCGACTGAGGCACCCCAAGGTGACACGCTTGGGCATATATACCCCTTCTACAGAATCTCTTCAAGCTGCAATTGCAGTTCTTTCAGCTCTGGCGTACTCATTCTGTAAGGAGCTTTCGACATTGGAGCTGCTCCAGGTATCAGGTTTACAGAGAATTCAGTATCTCTTTTCGGGGGTAGTCCGCGTACCTCCTGAAATACATCTTTAAACTCCTTTAGTACTGCATTATCTCCAATATTTGAGACCTCATCCTTAGATTCTTCCTCCACATGAGATACAAATAATTGACAGCCTTTCCTGTAGCACTTCTTCAACTGCATTGTTGAGATTTCTCTGATATCAACAACTCTGGGAATTCCTTGGAATATTCTTTGATTCCCTTCCTTATCCAATCAAGTGAATTCCTTGTTACAAAAGTCCAATATGGCATGGTGTTGGTCCAACTAGTCCATCCCAATTAGACAGTCATAAGAACCTAAAGGCAGAATGTTCAATTCAGCCTTTGTGATCAGTCCATTCATGTCCACTGGATAGGATTTAACTAACTCAGTGACTTTTCTCTTGGTTCCTGTAGCCATCTGCACTAACCAAGACTTTTCATGTTTGCTTCTTTACAATTGCAAAATTTCCACCACTCTAGGATCTATATAACTATGGCTATCCCACGAATCAATTAAAATAGTAAAGGCATGGTTGTTGATCATACCTTCTACTTCAATCATGTGCGACTGATATTTTGTTTTCTTGTTTTCCATGGTTTTGTAGATCCTTGGTACTCTATTTCCCATGTCCTCCATTGTTTCTGCCTGCTCCATATTGTGGATAGCTCTCACTTTGTCATTTTTGTGGGGGCAATCTCTGTACCTATGATTTCCTTTACAGCCCCAATATTTCATAGGTGGTCTGTCTTGGCATTTGTCCACCCACTTCAGCCTTCCTGGGATCTCTAAAATATGGTTGTCCTTGAGGACTGTTCCTGAAAAATGGTGATTTGTTTCCCTTTTTCCTCTACTCACTCTTAAACTTCTTCTTGTCTTCCCAATCTTTTTGGAATTTAGGCTTTTCTTTTTGCTGATCATATAATCATTTTTATCTCCTTACATTTTCTTCCATAGTCTTTGGGTCATCATACTGAATCTTATCACTGATGGAAGCTAGGAGTCCACTCAGATACCTTTGAATTTTGACAGTCTCATCCTTGATTAAGGGAACATACTTCAACAATTCCAAAAATCTTCGTTTGTATTCATTAATGGTCATGCTACCTAGCTTGAGCTCAAATAACTCTTTCATCTTCCTGTCATAGTATCTCTTAGTTAAGTACTTCTTTTCAAAATTTCTCTTGAACTCTCTCCAAGTAACATTCTTCTCTCTGGTGTGTTTTACTTGCACAAGATTCTCCCACCATAGGGATGACTTTCCTTTAAGTTGGCAAATGAAAATTATTCCCTCTGCATGAGAAGAATATCTCTGTAGCTGGAAATATTTCCTCATGCCCAACAGCCAAGTCTCGGCATCTTCATCTTTTCGGTGTTCCCCGTCAAAAGTAGGAGGTTTAATATTGTTCATTTCACCCTTCAGTTCATCCACTCCAGATCTCCTATGCTTTCTGGTAGGAGATGGACTTGAACTACTATGTGCCTCCTTATCGGAATGTTTCGGGGACTCATGATGATGCCTGCTAAGGCTTCTTGATCTTATTTTCCTCTCAGGATTCTTGCGACTCCCTGTTTTGTTTGAGTCACTCTCCTTATCCAACTTCCTTTTGATTCTTTCTAGACTTTGCATCAACTTTAAGTTCAATTTTCCTTATTGATCCTTGGATTTCATGAGCTTTCTGTTATCAGATCGGTGAGCCTGGGTGTCTTCCCGCAATCGTTCAATGATTTTCATCATATTCTCTTCCTTATCTATCTCTTCTCCATTTCCATTGGAGTTCGATCCTTCAACCCCCAAACTGACATCCATTCCTTTTGCTTCATCCTCAGAACTGGAAGGAGTCTGTGCCTCTTCCATTTCTTTTTCACTCTATGGAAATTCTATTTGGTTTTGGCACTTTTTGAGCTTCTACATCACAATGTGAAGACAACTGGAATTTGTCAGGCCATTATTCCTTAACAATTCCCACAACATTCATAAACAAATTAGATTCAATAAAATGTTCAGTTTTCATGAATTTTTCGAGCTCTTCTCGGCTCTGTAGTAAACTCAGGTCATAGCCTTTTTCTCTAACCATGGGTCGTGACCAAGCGCTAGATCTCAAGGTTCTCTAATCGGGACTTTGGCTTTCAGAACCTTACCGAAATCGCGAGGCAAGAGAATCAACCATCCACCATACCTAACATTCGATGGCGGACATAAACAAGGGAAATTTTGTCATCGAAGCCTTCGGAACTTCAGAGCTTCGGGACTTCAAAGTTTTGGGTTTCGTAGGTTCGAGACTTCAGTCCTAGAAGCTTCCACACTCACTTCCCTCTCCAAATCCTGACTTCCAAACTTCTGACATTTCTAACCTCTGGGCCCACAACACAGCTGTCACCAACCGCAGTGGTGACACGTGGTGTACTTAAGAAGGTCCACATTACCCCAGGCGACACCATCTAGACCCACTGTGTCTACGTTTTCCTTCAGGACCCACTAGCACATGGCACACATCCTATGTGTCCACATCCATCCAAGTGGAATTAGCATGACCCACTACTTCGACTCTTCGGGACTTCGTAATTTTTGGCTTCGGGAGTTTGTGTGTCAGCACATCCCACTTCTCCCGACATCCGAACTCCTGAAATTACAATATTCTCTTCTGCTTGATCCAACGATCAATCTCTTTTTCCCAGATCTATGGTGTAGATCTTCTCGGGATTTCAAAGNCAGAGGTTTGTGTCTCAGCACACCCCGCTTCTCTCGATTGCTGAACTCTGAAAGGCTTCCAGGATAACCTTCCTATTCCTTCTCAGGATTTGATAGTCGTAAAGGACTCTGCTTTTTACCTAACATATCCTACGACTCTCAACACCCCAAGTGTTGAGATCTCTCTCTCTCTCTCTCTCTCTCTCTCTCTCTCTCTCTCTCTCTCGTCAAACACCACATCGCCTGCAGTTTTATTCTACGCTACTCCTCTTGAGATTCGTAACACGACCAAGTATCCTGTGGGCCTAAGAAATATTCTAAGGTTCGAAATTGGTTCCATCAGAGCACCATTTACACTTGAAACCTTGGGTCCAAAGACCACTTATCTGGCCCATTCAGGCTCAACATTGAAACCTGAGGTTCTGATACCATAGTGTAACATCCCTGACCATCCAAAGACCAGGTAATGCTACCATGCAGAATTTACAACTTATATAAAATATATGCATTTTAATGAACTTAACATAATTAACATAGAGTTACTGCTATCATAGAGAATTAAATATAATTAAGAGAAATTCATACAAACAACAAAATACATGAAGAAATACAACATCACAACAACATGCATAAAATACATAATTAAACACATAATGATACTTATCTTTTATCTGGAGTAAATCCACCAACTACGTGCAAACCTTCCATGAACCTCCCAGCCTTAGACTGTACTGCTCATCATTCTCAGCAGTAGGTCACCCTCGAGCTGGGACTAAACTCCGTCGGGCAAGGTAATTCTAGGCTTGGCAAGGACAACAAGGAAGTTGCACAAAGAAACAGGAAGTATCTTTTATCTCAGGAGCCACTTACGCCCACAACACACGGACCCTCATTCCCCACAAACCTGCTCTACCCCAGGAGGATACACCTTCACTAATACAAGTCCATCAACCATTACACCTCACTTACCTTGGGCTTCAATAATAGGCTGGGCTAGAAGTTTTAGAGTACTTTGGCTTCTACGAGACTCCCTTTCAGGAGAACTCACTTCCCAATAGACTCTCTCACCTGGGAGAGATACTCACAGGTATGATAACCAATCTTCGAATCAACAACAACTGGGTACGGTTGCCAACAACAACAACAATAATAGCAACAACAACAAGAGAAAATGGGTATGGGAACCCAAAAAGGCAACAACCTATCACTAAGTCACAACGCAGCTCAGGAAATTACAATTGCATCAGGCTTCACAGGAAACAACATGGGACGTGTTTCTCGTTTATGGTTTCAGAGGTGTGAGAGTTATGTCGAGATCAGAGAATGCAGAGGCAAGGACGGTTCATGTACAGGATGGGAGAATGGTAGGATGACCAACCTTCCCTTGAGGGTTTCCTTCATTGTGCACAGGTATGCAGATGCAACGCAAAGGAAAGACGGTTCAGACAAAGTACCACCAGCGAACTCAGACAGAGGATGGTAGGAAAATGAATCATGAACCCCTAGCACAACTGAGGCTTTAGCTTTTAACTACATGAGCCCAGGTTGACACTTCTTCCTGGAGCTACATCCGTTCCCTTTTGCACACGTCCCCTTTTCCAGGGACTTAGGATAACAAAACATATAATGTTCACTTTAGTCTTCAGGAAATAATATTAAAATATTATTCCTCTAGAGGTAAGTCCCTTAGTTTGGCCCCTAGACGCAAATACTTATCTCCCCCTACCTTACCCTACCTAGTGGTGCTTAGTCCCCCGTAACTGTTCTTTATGGTCAGTCTACATGCAACAATGTTTATATTTTTTATTTATAATGATCTTCATAATTACATATACAAAAGATCAAGCTCCTGGCCTTGGTATTTGGCTCACCAGCCTAATAAACACATAAGTTTTTCAGCTTATAACCACTTGTCTCACCAGCCTATAAGAAAAATTACAATTCAGAAGGGGCTCGGCCTTGGGGTATTACATAACTAGACGGGAGAAATTGAACTAGAAACATGGAAAATGGGTTGAATTTATGCATAATTTTACTTTTTTTATAAACCACATTTCTAGAATTGCTAACAAGATTGTTGATGCATTGAGCAGGAAATGTTTGATTTTGCAGGAGTTTCATGTGAAGACCTTAGGTTTTGATAGCCTTGAGGAAATGTACAGAGATGATTCAGATTTCAAGGACGCATATGAAGCATGTGAGAATCTTATTTTAAGGGATAAGAGCCAATGGATTGAATATTTAATTCATGATGGATTGTTATTTAAATGAAATTAGTTGTGTATCCCGAAGAGTTCTATGAGAGAAAACCTTTTAAAGGAAAAACATAGTGGAAGATTGGCTAGACATTTCGGCCATGAAAAAACATTTGTGCAACTGAACAATTTATATTATTTGTCAGGGATGAGGACATATGTTAAGAAATTTGTCAACAGATGTATAATTTTCCATCACGCAAAGGGGAAAAGACAGAATACAGGGTTATACCAACCATTTCCAATAATAGAGAGGTCGTGGGACGTGGTAAGCATGGATTTTGTGTTAGGATTGTCGAGGAAACATAGATGTTGTGATTCCATAATCGTGGTAGTCGAGAGATTATAAAAAATGGCACATTTCATTCCACGTCAGAAAACTAGTGATGCAACACACATTGCAAATATGTTTTTCAAAGAAGTTGTTCGACTTCATGGTTTACCCAAGAGTATTGTTTCGGACAGGGATACCAAATTTGTTGGTCATTTCTGGAGGACACTATAGAAGAAGCTGGGGACCGATTATCTTTTAGCTCATCATATCACCCTCATATGGATGGACATACTGAGGTAGTAAATCGAAGTTTGAGGGACTTATTGAGGACTTTAGTAGCTGAACATCATAGTCAATGGGATCAGATTTTGCTACAAGCGGAATTTGGATATAATGAATCACCTAACTGGAGCACAGGATAGAGTCCATTCTAGATAATGTATGGAATGAAACCGAGGGGAGCATCTGAGTTGAGAGACTTGGAGCAGAATGAATTCAGAAGTGTTGGAGCGGAAAATTTTGCAGCAGAGATGCAGGAGCTCCAAAGTAAGATTAAAGAGCGGTTGTAGAGTTCCAACCAGGAATACAAGCACAGAGTAGATCAACACAGGAGAGAGATTCAGTTCAAAGTGGGAGATTCAGTTTTAGCGCACCTTAGGAAAGAAAGGTTCCCAAGGGGAACATGTAATAAACTGAAGATGAAAAAGATAGGGGCATGTAAGATTTTGAGAAAAATTGAAGAAAAGTATTATGAGATAGAATTTCTAGATGATGTGAGCATATCATCCATATTCAACGTAGAAAATTTGTATCCTTACAGAGCAGATGAAACAGATGGGGTAGAGAATCAGAAGGAAATTCAATGAGTCAAACAGATTCCTATAGTTGAAAAGCCGCAGATGGAAAAGATCATTTATCATAGAGTTAGAAAGAAGACCCGGAGAAAGACGTATCTTGATTATTTGATAAAGTAGAAAGGACATTCGATTGAGGATTCTAGTTGGGAAAGTGAAGCAAATATCCAGAAACATGGAAAGACAATGCAGGAGCTCATGAACAGGAGTCCATGAATTTGTTCAGCCAGAGAAGTATGATGCAGGAGCATCGCAAGAACGCACAAGTGGAGGACAACTGGATATGCACCAATGCGCATTTTGATGATGTTTTGAATTTGAAAATATGAAACATTAATGTAATATCTAGAAAAGATACATTTGCTTTTATGGTTTGAATATTGTAATGAAGATCTTGAGCATTGCACTCATCTGTCGGTTGGAGGCATTTAATGTAATAAATGTAAAGTAGATGTAGGCTTTAATTCAATTAGATAGCTTGAGTTTGTAGGAGGGAAAACTAGATAAATCTCCCTCGTATGTATGGTATTGTATCATTATTCTCATAGTAGTTGTTAGAAGTTGTAGAGAAAGAGAGCATAGAAGAACATAGATTATAGAAGTTGTATAAGAAGATAGTTGTTGTTATAGAGACCATGTACAAAAGAACTTGAATTTATATAAGAAGGCTTTGATCTAATTTCATGGTTTTGCTATGGTTACTGTTTACATCTATTGAATGGTGTGTTTACAGTTTTATTATATGCTCTGTTGTGCATTTGTTTCAATGCTTATGTGTATGATTTCATGTTGAATTTATGAATTCCGTGAGAGGGAGAGTATAAGTTTCAATTGTTTCTCATCCTGATAACTCCTACAAGGAGTGCAGTGAAGGTCTGCAAGGATTGAATTGACAGGATTATGATTTTTACCTCAAAAAATCTCAGGAGAGATAGATTTGTTCTTATACCAACAGAATTGCAAGTATAACACATAGTCGTGCAAGCTGTGTGCAGGCTAAGTTAAGTCTTGGACTTTTCCAACCAAGGAAAGTGGTTGAAGAAATTCTGTCATAAGGAGTGCACAGAGTTGGAGTGTTTATATAATCAGAGATTATCGTGAAGGCCGCAAGGAGTGCATGCAAGAATCCCTTAGAATCCTTGAGTTTATAGCAAGAACCAAGCTCAGGATGGATAAAGACTTCAAAGTGTTTGAAGGAAAGATGAGGGTCGGAGTCATCTCGTGGAAGGAAAAGATCAGGAGGGAGGATGCCAAGTTATTTGTTAAGGAAATTTCAAGAGTCTGAATGGATGGTGGAAATTCCCGTAGGGAGAATTGTAGATTTTTGTGAACCGTAGGATTCAATGTATTTGCAGGGAGATTAAGGTGAGAGTCTTTCAACACTCGCAAGCTCAGGAGAGATAGCAGCCATAAGATTTGGAGAATGAGAGCCATTGATTCGGCGCTTCGAATTTCCATATTTTGGGAATTCAGGAGTGTGGATAAAGTTGTGACTCGGAGTTGTGAGTTGCAAAATATCGATTCGTGAAATTATGATATCCCAAAGGAAGGATCTGGATGGTCAGATCGTGGGAGGTTTAGGACCATTGATTTTTGGAGAGAAGTCGCGAGTTCGGACTTCAGAGAAAAGGAGGAGAGTTACATCATGAACTCACGTGTCACGAAATCCTGATGCGCTTGGAGGTGAGGCCCCAGGACTTGGCTGGAGGTCATATGGAGGAAGCCTAAGGGAGGATTTGAGGATCATTAGCCCTTTTCGAGGTTTCAGGAATCGAAGGAGTCGGGGGACTCACGATAAAAATCACGAAGTCGTGAAATTCGAAATGCCTTGTCGGGTTAATTCAATGGTCACGCCGATGGTCACGTGGAGTAGAGGTTCACGCCTAGTGCTTGCTCGCACAGGCTTAACTTCTAAGAAGCACCTATGGTTTTGTATGCATTAAAGGTTCCAGTGGGAATCAAAGAGCTATTTCAGCCCAGAGATATTTGAAGATCCAAAGACTGGGAGGTTAGTAGGCCCTGTTGAGGTGGGGTGTTGCATCAAACTGTCACTACTAGCCTTTCATTGTCAAATGAATTTCTTATACATCAAGTGGAAGAGATTTGGACAAAATGAAAATAGAATTGGGAGATGGGAATAGCTTATGAAAAATGAGAATATGAGGGAATTGGTCTTATGCACCCAAACAGAGGTTATTTATCATAATTTCCTTGGAACATATCTCTTCAAATTCTGCTCCTTTGATCATAAAATTTTCTTTTTTTATTCATTTATAACATTAACTAATAGACAAACCTTTAATTTTGTATAACAGGGGGAAAAATGACATTTTGAAATGATATATGGAAACACGATTAAGAAATAATTTATGAATGGTGGTAGTATGAGGGAGTTTGGTCTTGTTTGTTAAAAAAATACATTGTGGTTCCCAAACAATCATTCACATTCTTCTTATTACAATACCCAGACACCACATTTATATTTAACAAACGCTAGAATCCATATATGTAATATTATAGAAAAACATATGCCAAATAAAGTCATGTGTCCTTCTTACAACTGTTTTCGACTGAGTCAAATTTCACTCTGTTTTAATAACTTTTCACTATGACACTATAATCCATGTTTTTGGTTAACTCAATATGTATACCATTTATGCCACCACCATATATATTAAAACAACAAAGGCTCAAAATTGACTCTGGCATCTTCTCCATAACTATAACTTTTCCATGCCATCAATATCTAAATGAGTAATTAAACATCGAGCTCAAGTAGATACCTAAAAGATTCTCGAGATTAAACTATAATCACCCAAAAATAAAGAATATTGTAGAATGATCACTCCAATATATGGGTTTGATACAAGAAATACTTTGTTTTTGTCTAAAGAAATATATTCAACAATTTTTTGGGTAAGAAGTTGAGTTCTCAGCCAGACTCAGCATGTAAAATCCTCAACATCCCGAGGTAAAAAACAAAAGTTTCTTCTAGAAGAAAAATAATTTTCAATAAAATGCTTCATACCGCAATCCTTCCAACGAAACCGATGACCATAGTATAGATATTATCATACCCATTTAACAAAAACAAAGGATTTGAGACTACATTCTATCCTCTTCACAATTGCAAGCTCGATGTAATGTTGTCAAAGTGTCAAAACTATTCAGATACATAAAAAAAAATTCAAATTCGATTATTCCTTTAACGTGCACATGTTTGCAAAACCCTAGGGTTTAACAAAATAATATAACCAAAAATTCCTCGGCTCACGCAACCTCATCTACAACCAAGTACTAGCCCAAAAATAAAATGAGGGTTCGAAACTAGATGAAGAACACTCCTTTATTTGAAGAATCACGTACCCATGCCATCAACTAACAAATAAATGCAAAGGTGTCAAACAAGCTCAAATCAAACTCAAATCATTCGAGCTTCAACAGTAGTGCTTATATGTCATACAAATCTTTCTTTTTAAAGAAAAAACATAATTTACCATGAAGTAATATGACCAGAAGGTTAGCCATTTCATAGTGAAAGCATGTCACCATAGGGTAAACAATTGAAAAAGAGAATTGTGAATAATCCCTTTGTATTATGTGGCCATACGAAAACAATAGTTCCCCATAATGAAATATATACACATAGAAAAATGCTCGAGGATAAAACCCAAAATGTAACGAAAGGTGAGGAATTTAAAAGCATCTTGGCATTTATGAATACACAAAACTATTGAAATTGAAAAAGGGAGTAAACAAAAAAATGAGTCCATGAGCAAACAACATCAAATAGATTATTTTTCCAAATTATCATTGCAAACAACAACATGTATCTGATGGGTACATGCTAAGACTTCATGCCTTCAACGCTTATTTTCCTTGTAAAAAAAATGAGTTATAGCGCCAACAACAACGACAGCAAGGGGTCGAATAGTTCTTCTTCTCTAGAGCTCAAAACTCAAAAAACAAAATGAAAATTTTCAGAAAGTTCGAGGGTGACAACCTCGGTGAAATGAATGTGTCCCATGCATTCAATATCAATGAATCAATTACATAACAATCAATGCCAATTACATACCAAACAAACGTGCCACATATTCCAACTATCACGTGCCCAGAACCATCTCACCACATAACCATTCAACGATAATTCAAATGACAACCAAACTTTATCAAACTCTGTCCCATATTCATTACCAATAAACCACGCACTAGGTATATATAAATCAATGTAAATAAAAGAAGAAACGTGTAAAAGGTGATGCTATTCGATTATACCATATGTATTATCTTCATATCATATGCACTTTAACTTCAATGTGTCAACCTCATGCAAAACAACAATCTGCTACTACATGAATGTGAAACATGGATAATATCAATTTTTTAATCATGTGTTGAACTATATACCAGGCATAATATTTGCACAACAAACCTCTTTTTCTTTCAAAATGCGCCATATAACCAACTAGTAACCAGACTTATGATATGCATGTTGTTGATACATAATATTTGTAAACAAGAACCTTGAGTTACTCGATAACCTTTGTGACCTCATCATAATATTTTTGTAACAATTGAAGTTTCTTTGAAATTTATGAGAAAAACCATCTTTCTTTTTTGACAAACTCAATCAAATCATAAAAGTGCCTAATACCATTGGAAATTGTACATGAGACTGATCTCTAAACTTCAAGTAAAATATAATCATGATAAATGCTCATTGAATCACATTAACATATAGGTGATACTCCATCCAATGGGATATTTGAAAGTAAATAACATTGGTTTCTTCATAGGAGTCCCCACCTATAGTTAAATATTTATATATTATAGTTAAATCGATAAAATTTTAAATTGTGCTATGCAACCATTTACAAGAGGGTGGCTTATTTGGTGAATTTATGAGTGAAAAACACCTATAAGTATTCTATGAAGGTAGTATGTTCTTCATTCTTCCACACCATCATGTTTCCCCAACATATAAAGACCATTGATTTTTATCAACTTACATATTGCAAGCCCTATCCACATACCAATACAATGTTTCCCCACCATTAGGGTTATCCAACACCTCCCACCTTACACTTAGATGGGTCCCAACATCTTCAAATACTCCAACCTTATTGGGACACAATATGGAAAACACTTTCCAATTCCCTCTAATAGAATATTCTCCCATGTGTACAATTACTACCTATAATGAACTACCCCATATATCATTGTCGATTTTTGTACCTTTGGTAAGGTATTGTCACATGACCCTAGTTGTTTGTCATGTGGTAATAATAATGGGAACCACATCACACTTTCATTTTGGAGAAAACCCCCTTGGATTTGAGTGGGGGATTCATGGATTTGATGATGGGATTTGTGGTCTTATGTTGAGGCTTCACACCCACAGGGAAATCCTAATTTGATGTTGACTTGTGGAGGGTATTCTATGGTGACCCCTAAGGATTGTATATATAGGAGAGAAGTCATTGTGACATATTAATCACATAAAAGAATGGAGTTAGCATCAAATGAGTCTACACTTGTGCTAAGAGGCTTGGTGATATCAATAAGGGGAAAAGTCTGGAAGGTCGTGAATATGGCCATGAAGAGAGAAGTGAAGAAGGTTGCACGTTTGGAGTGAATGTTTTGTACTATATGTGGTTTGTAGAAGGACAAATCATGTATGCATGTGGGTTTTAGAAGGATGAATCACGTATAGGTTGAATGTCTAACCTTGGTCCACACCTAAGAAACAATCCAAATCATACCCTCTTTCACAAGCAAGAACAACCCTTTAGACAAATTAGATTACATATGCATGACCAATAAACTACACTTACACATGCATTAACCTGCAAAAGTGAACTCTATGATCACCTAACAAAAATGGCCTTTGTGGCCTTACAACATGCTTCTTGATAGGCTTTACAACAGGAACACCCTAAATATTGGTGCTCAAAAATGGTTATAGATCCATGCATATCATTGTCTACAAATCCCACAAAACTCAAGATTCAGTTGCAGTTGACTGCAAGTCAGGTTTACCAGTCGACCTCCATTCAGTCTCTAGTTGGTCATCTCACGCCCGCACTTCGACCTCTTCTCGATTGACTTATCATCGATATCTTCGACTTCAAATTTACTTAATCGACTTCCTCGACCTTCGACTTGTTGTCGATCTACCTCGACCTCAATCGTCAATTAATTCACCTCATCTAGACTTTTACTGCAAAGAATATAACAACCCAACATTCTCCCACTTGTTGTCTTCTTTACTAAAAAATGAAATTCCTGAAATTTTGATCACAGACCTAGGGAAACAATGCCCATTGCCTCTCTACACCAAGAGAACTTCACAACACTCACAGACTTGGTCAACAAGTTTTTTATGTTTTCCAACGTGTCTACTTTCTCCAATAGAACCTTGTTACTTTCCACCATATCTCTTATGAAATGTTATTGTACATCAATGTGCTTAGTCTTTGAATGATAAGCAAGGTTCTTTGCCATAAATATTACGCTTTTTCTGTCACAACTTACTTTCATAGATCTCTTCCCAAACCCAATTCCTGAACAAAATCTTTGAATCCATACCACTTCTTTGCTTCCATGAGTGGTCGCTATGTATTCAACTTCTGTTGTCAACAACACTACAACCACCTGCCACTTGCTATTCCAACTTATTTCTCCACAGAGCATCTTGACGACATATTCATTGGTCTACCTTCGTCGATCCATATCTCCCACCTAGTTGGCATCGACAAAGACATGTACATCCAATTTACCACTGTCACATCCAAGCCTTCCTTGGTAGAATATAGCATAGTCCTTTGTGCCACACAAATACCTGAATACTCTTTTGACAATTGTCTAATTCTCCTTTCAAGGTGTCGACATGTACCTTCTCAACACTCCCACTGCATGGGAAATTTATGGTTAAGTGAAAAACACCGCATACAACATACTACCAACTGCACTTTCATAGGGAATACGTACCATGTCCTCTAAATGTTCCTCTTTCTTTGGGAATTGCTCATCAGTAAGCCTTGCTCCCACTAGAATTGGCACCTTCACTGGTTTGCAATCCTACATGTTCAATCGTTTCAGAATTGTTTCAATATATGTCTTCTGATTCAACTATAGATTTCTAGCGGCTCGATCTCTCTTAATATCCATTCCTAGAATGAAGTTAGTTGTCTCGAGTTCCTTCATGTTGAACTTGGAGGAAAGTTGATTCTTCACCTCCTTTATTGTGTCCATGTTGTTTGTAATGATCAACATGTCATTGAAATACAAATCTACATATATGAAATTCCCACCTTCTTCCTTGGAATATATGTAGTGATCAGATTTGCTTCTCACAAATCCAAAACTAAGGATGTATGTTGAAAATTTCTGGTACCACATCCTTGGTGATTTCTTTAGACCATAAAGGTATCTTTTGAGTTTTCACACCAAATATTGCTTTCCCTTTACTACAAATCCTTCAAGTTGTTTCATGTAGATTTATTCTTCCAGATCCCCATTTAGGAACGTTTTCTTCACATCCATATGTTCTATCTCCAAATCGAATGTTGAAGCTATACACATCACTACTCTAATGGAAGTTAGTTTTGCAATAGGAGAAAAAATCTCAGCAAATGTGACTCGCTCAACTTGGGAATACCCTTTCACTACCATTCAAGCTTTGAACTTCTCGACTTGACCTGTAGAATTCATATTCTTATTAAACACCCACTTTCTACCGACGATACTTCTTCCCTTAGGTAACTTGACTAAATCCCATCTCTGATTATTGTACACGGATTTCATCTCTTTGACCATGGCGTCCTTCCAGAGTTTACCCTCTATCAATTCGACTACCTCACCAACTGACTTGGGCTCATCGTCGATGGAAGCTAACACAAATGCGGAACTAAAGCCAGACAGACTATACCTTTCAACTAGTTTTCTTATTCTTTCTGACCTCCTTATCACCGGAGTCAATTGTTCCACCTCTTCCTCATATTTATTTGAATCATATGAATCATCTTCTTCATTTTCAAACTGCACCGTATCAGGATAATTATCAATCTGAACAAATTCCTCAGGCTCAGAGCTACCTCCAACTTCTCTGAATACCACATCTCTACTATAAACTATTCTCCTTGATGTAGGATCCTAGAGCTTATATCCTTTCATCCCTTATTTATACCCAATGAAAATACATTTGACTACCTTCTTGTTTAGCTTGCTCCTCTTTTCCTTGGGAACATGCACAAATTCATCACAACCAAAACCTTTAAGATGTTCCACCGAAGGCTTCTTACCACACCATACCTCATTTGGAGTCATGTCAAATAGTTCCAACGAAGGAGATATATTCACCAGATATCTTGCAGTCTCGACTACCTCCGCCCAGAATTCTTGTGCGATCCCAACAACATTGACCATGCTCCTTGCCTTATCCATCAACATTTTGTCCATTCTCTCGAAAAATCCATTTTGTTGTGGGGTATATGGTGTGTTATTTTGGCATTCTATTCCAAACTTCTTACAAAATTGATCAAATTCCTTTCCACAGAATTCACCACCATTTTTAGTCCTGAAAACTTTAATCCTCTTCTCTATCTAGTTTTCCACAAGAGCTTTAAACTCCTTAAATCTCTCGAAAAACTCTGATTTCTTCCTTAGGAAATATATCCATGTCTTCCTAGAAAAATAATCTATGAAGGAGACATAATATAGGGATCCACCAATTAAAGGCAGTGTGACCATTCCAAACACATCAATATGCACCAGTTCTAGAATCTGATTTTCCCTTGTGGCTTCAAATGGGAACCTCACCTGACTTTTTTTTCCATGTATACAATTTTCACAAAAGTCAACTTCTAAACCACATTCAGGAATACCTTTGACCATAACTTTTCTTTGCATAGCTCGAAGTCCTTTTTCTCCAATGTGTCCCATCCTCTCGTTCCATAGCTTGGTCAGGTCGAGTTCATCATGTCTTGTTGAGTCAGTTTAAACCGACTTAGCTCTATTCAAGTTGAGTTGTGTCGACATCAAGTCAAGTCGATTTCGGAGAAATGATGTTGTTTCATCCATTCTAGACGACATTCCTTAACAACTTGTAAATGGTACCAATTTGAACTCCTCTCATTAAGACCATCGCACCTCTAACCATTTTGCATGAATCCTTCTGAAATAGAGTATGCAAAATTGCATCACTCATCTTCCTGACAGATATCAGGTTTCTTTCCAAACCAGGAATGTGTAGCACACCTAGAAGGTTTCATTCCTCCCATTCTACAGTGTCAGTCGGACTCTTCCCCGTCCGAAAATTCTGGTTGTCGAGTCATCCCCCCAGGAACACATCATCCCCATCATATTTTTAATATTCACATCATTCTTTATGTGGTCTCATATGATAGGATGCTCTTATTCGATAGGATGGCATGGAATTTGTATTGGTCCATGCCAGGTACACATCACCTCCCTTTTCTAAGGTTGTCTTTCTCTCAGTCGATTTCTTCTTGTTGGATCCAACAATGCCTTTTGTTTCCTTCGACTTATAGTCCTTGTTATAATTCCCATATTTACCGCATTTATATCATCTTTGCGTCGACTGAACCAGGGATTTATATCTACCCTTTGACTTGAACTTTCTATCGCAGAATATGCATTTGTCTTTGTCTATCGGTCGACCTCTCACTACCAGAGCATATTTGGTCAATCCTTCCATGTTATTCCTTCTCATTTCTTCTGAAAACAGAGAAGAAACCATGTCCTTCGGTGCTAGTGTTGTTGCATTACTCCCAATAGCCACGATTAAGCTATCCCAGGAGTCTGGAAAAGAACATAATAGGATGATACTCTTCTCCTCATCAGTGATATTTATATCCATAGATGATAACTGGATTAAAATGGTGTTAAACTCATTTAAATTCTTAGTCACCGAAATTCCATTACTCATCCTCAGAAGATACAGTTTATTTCTAAGAAACAACTTATTTACCAGAGATTTTGACTGGTATAAGCTTCCTGGGTACCTAGAAATACCTTTGGCCATTGTTGTCAATCCACGAGAAGAACTTCCATTTTAAGCTTCCAAAGATCAAAATTATGGCCATTGAATATTTCTATCTCTATTTGGTAATTGCTCGACATTATTTACCATGATATTTAAAAAACATTATCACTTATGACTGTTACTATACCTAGGGTTTAGTTCTCATATTCAATATTTGAATATCAAGATCTAATATACTCACCAAATAATTACACTGCTCTGATAACTCACTTGTCAGAAAGACCTAATATATGATACCACGTGTCAGGAAATGCAGGACACTTCCACACTAATCCTAGCATAAGAGAAGAATAATTTAATCAAGAACGCAAATGAAAATAAGTAATCCCATAATACATCAAGAGTTTACCCTGGAAACCCTTAACCGGGAAAACCAACATTCCTTTTAGTGTTCTGCTATTTTTATCTTATTCATTACGAGTAAAAGGTTACATGTCTAACCTTGTTCCACATCTAAGACACAATCGACATCATACCCTCTTTCCCAAGAAAAAACAACCATATATCCAAATTGGCTTACATATACATGGCCAACAACCTACACTTACACATGCATTAACCTAGCAAAGTGCACTCTATGATCACCTAACAACAACAATCTTTACAACGTTACAATACGCCTATTTATAGGTTGTACAACATGCAAAACTCTAAATATTGGCAACCAAAAATGGTTAAAGATCCATGCATATCATTAGCTACAAATACCGCAAATCTCGAGATTATGTTGCAGTCAACTCCAAGTCAGGTTTGCCAATCGACTACCATTCAACCTCCATTCAGTCTCTAGCCGTTCATATCATGCCCACACTTCGACCTCTTGTCGGTTGGCTTTTAATTAATATCTTCAACTTTGACTTTACCCGGTTGACATCCTCGACCTTTGACTTGTTGTCGATCTACCTTGACCTTGACCATCAGTTGATTCACCTCGACTAGACTTTCATTGCAAATAATATAACAATCCAATAGAAGCATGTATGTACATGGGTTGTAGAAGGATGAATCATGTATAGGGTATGCACAGATTACAGTGGATAAAACCATGTATATATGGGGGTTTCCAGTAAGATGAATCACATATCTTATTTTCTAGGGAAATACATATCCGTATAGGATGACATGTGACATTAGGAGGCCATACAGGTGGTCTATAGTATATTTGTGGGCATAGGATATTTCCATAATATTGTTCAGTTTTGGTTTTTATATTTTTATGCTTATTGGAGGAAAAGGTTGTCCTCATATTTTGTGACATTGTATTGGTTGAGAGGACTGGTTTTGTCCTCAGTCTTGGTGACATTGAGAGGACTAGTTTTTTCCTCATATTTGAAGGATTGGATAAAGTTACAAAACATAATTATTGTCTCTCTTGTGTATTTATGATTCATATCTGATCTTCTTGTTTCTACTTCATATCTTTTTCAGTCAATAATTTTAGTGTAAAGTTGTGCAGTGATAGTTAGATCACTAGGAATCAATTTTGATATATGAAATTAGTCACATAAAATTGCATGTGAAAATTGACATGGTATCAAAGCTTGGGATTTGAAGAGAAGAGGATCATATTGAAACATAATTTTGGCTACAACACTAGAAGGGTCTTGTTCTTATTATGGTCATTATTCTTGTTCCTGACAGGTCAAGATGGTGAGCACATTAAAAATTGAGGAAATATTGGATGGGGAAACCAACTTCCGAGCTTGGAAGGAAAGGGTTATCCTCTTGTTATAATAAAATGATCTCAAGGAGTTTCTTATTTTTCATTTAATGTTTTTTGTTTTCCTCTAAATAAAATTTTGGCTTAATCTTGGTTTTCCACCATCTTCATGAGGAAACCATGTGCATGAATTCTCTGAGAGGTTCAATTGAAAAATTCACTTGTCTCAACAACATTTGCCTTGACATTGATAGGTGGGAAGTCAGTTACCCCAAAATACTGAAAGAACATCTACTGGGGAATGCTTTATAGTTCAGCTAAGATTGAGATTTCATTGAAGAAATCATGTATGTTTTTCACTGCCTTACTCAGGATGGTGTCTATTGAGCATAACTCACTCAATAATTTAATGATCTATGATAGAGGGTATGCCTGAGACTTTATGACACACTTATCATTTTCCCAGTCTTAAAGTTTGTTTTCAATCATGGGGGAAAGTAATACTATACTTTACATCTAGAATACGCCTAAAGGAACAGAGTATCAAGTTTTAGTCTCCATATGATATATCTCAAGTGGAATCTAATCTCAAGGATACTTGTCAATAAAATGGATCTTAAGCACACTTCATCAGTGAATAACTAGTAATTGTGATAGTGAATAAAAGAGAGATTTCATCAAAAAAACCAACACTCGAACTCAAGTCTAATCTATCTCCCAACAACTGGAACATGTAATACTCATGGTTTTATCTCAAACATCCAAACAAATTGTGATTGCCATTTCCATATTACTATGGTGAATATTTAAAAAGAGGTTTTCTGGAGTTTCATCCTGGAAATATATACCCACTTGAGAAGAAGGAAATTTTTTTAGGAAAACACTCATCTTTAGAATATTGGAATTGATTATGAAACATTATACATGTGGTTTACTAAGCCTATCACTCTATAACAATAGTTATAGATCTTGAATAAGTATAGATGAAACAAATATCTTGCAAGGCCAAAGAAGATAAACATGTAGACGACGATTTGGAATCCTCGCTAGCCCTTGCCCACTCAAGCACAAGGAAACACAATGGAACTAAAACAAATATTCATAGAATCATGATGAGAGGTGTCATTCTCAACCAACTCTAGCACTAAAACCCATCTGAATGAAGTATCATGAGTAGTATATTTCACATGGATTAATAATTTTAAGAGGCTGCAAACTTTGAATTGGTCGTAATGTACGAATATCCTCTAAGTTGTTGGAAACTCTCAATCTATGATCTCTTTCTCAATCCTCTTTCTTTCCTAAATGCATGCCTTTGATCGTCATTTTGCCAAACTTTCATTTTTCATTTGCATCAAGGACTTGGACCGAGTTCATTTCTAACCTTGAATATGTCATCTCTTATGTTTCCTTCTAAATCATTATCCTTCCAATTTTGAATCAATTCATTTCTTAAATTATGTGACACACATACCTCTCATCATTGTTTTTCCTCTCACGGGAAACATTTTCACACTAGAAGTAGGCATGAATCAACTTACATATCTTTCCTAGATCATGAGCATAATTAAGGGGTCTCTATATGAACATGAGATGGTAGAAAAGATCGAGCTGGAGATGATTGAACATCCAAGTCCATATAGAGTTTCATGGCTACAAAAAGGACATCAGGTAAATGTCACTAAACAATGTTTAGTTGAATTTAAGATAGGAGGATATAATGATAAGATACTTTGTGATGTTATTCCCATGGATGTCTGTC
>SNQJ01S0011652.1:112862-135897 GCA_010110895.2 Picea sitchensis
GTAAATGTCACTAAACAATGTTTAGTTGAATTTAAGATAGGAGGATATAATGATAAGATACTTTGTGATGTTATTCCCATGGATGTTTGTCATCTATTGTTGGGTAGACCATGGAAATATGACAGAAATGCGATTCATGATGGGAGGATGAACACATACACCCTAGAGAAGAATGGGAGAACTCACATGTTGCTTCCAATCAAAGATAAGGAGGTGAAACCTGAAGTAAGAAATGTAGTACTTCTCATGAGCGGGAAGGAACTTCTTATAGAGGTTAAGAAGAAGGAGGAACCACAATTCATTGTGGTCAGGAAGCCAAAGATTGTTTTAACCAGCAGAAGGGTAGATGATTTACCAGAAGAGGTTCAGGAACTGCTGGAAGAGTTTGCTGACGTAGTAGTGGACGAACTACCTCGTTCGTTGCCACCAATCAGAAGTGTGAGTCATCATATTGATCTCATACCTAGAGCCATTTTACCAAACAAAGCAACGTACAGCTTAACACCGCAGGAGAATGAAGAGGTCAAAAGACAAGTCCGGGATTTGTTGGACAAAGGGTTGGTTAGATAAATCTTGAGTCCATGTGTTGTTCCGACAGTACTCAGTCCAAAGAAAGACGGAGGCTAGAGGATGTGTACTGATTCAAGGGCAATCAACAAGATAACCATCAAGTACAGATTTCCATTGCCAAGGATGGATGATCTGATAGATTGCTTAAGTGGAGCAATTTTTTTTTCGAAGATTGATTTGAAAAGTGGATATCACCAGATTCGTATGAGAGAAGGTGATGAATGGAAGACAACCTTCAAGACTAACGAAGGGTTGTATGAATGGCTTGTTATGTCATTTGGTTTAACGAATGCGCCAAGTACCTTCATGAGGTTGATGAACGAAGTCCTGAGGGAGTTAATCAGAAAATTTGTCATTGTGTATCTGGATGACATACTGATCTTCAGTAAAACAGAGGCAGAGCATCTAAAACACTTAGCTACAGTGATGAAGAGATTACAGCAAGAGAAGCTGCTGATAAACATGAAGAAATCCTCATTCATGAAGACATAACTCATCTATTTGGGTTTTATTATTTCTGCAGATAAATTGAGGATGGATCCAGATAAGGTGGAGGTGATCAAGAATTGGCCATCACCGAAGAGCATATTTGAGGTGAGAAGTTTTCACGGATTGGCTAGTTTCTACCGGAAGTTCATCAGGAATTTCAGTGGAATTAGTGCACCGATGATGGACAGAGTGAAGAAGAGACACAAATATTTTCACTGGATAGAAGAGGCTGAGAAGAGTTTTAATCTGTTGAAGAGGAAAATCATGGAACAACCAATCCCGGTGTTGCTTGATTTCCAAAAGACATTTCAAGTGAAATGAAATGCAAGTGGATTTGCAATAGGGGAAATCTTGAGTCAAGAAGATAGACCGATAGCATACTTCAGTGAGAAGCTAAATGAAGCGAAGGTGAAATACTCCACGTATGACAAGGAGTTTTATGTTATTATTCAGGCATTAAAGAAATGGAGACATTACTTGATCCCGAAGGAGTTTGTCTTATACAGTGACAATCATGCACTGCAGTTTGTGACTCAACAGGAAAAGTTGAATCAAAGACATGTAAAATGGGTTGAATACATGTAGAACTTTACTTTTGTAATTAAGCATATTTCTGGAACTGTTAACAAGGTTGTTGATGCTTTGAGCATGAAATGTTTGTTGTTGCAGTAGTTCAGAGTTAAAACACTGGGTTTTGATGATCTCAGGAACATGTATAGAGATGATTCAGATTTTAAGGAGGCATATGAAGCAACTGAGAATCAAATTCTCAGGGACAGAAGTCAATGGACAGAATACATGATCCAAGAAGGATTACTATTTAAAGGTAATCAACTTTGTATTCCAAAATGCTCCATGAGGGAGAATTTGTTGAAGGAGAAACATAGTGGAGGATTGGTCGGACATTTCGGTCATGACAAGACATTCGCAAAACTGAATGAGTCATATTTTTGGCCAGGAATGCGAGCAGATATCAAGAGATTCGTGGACAGATGCATAATTTGCCAGGATTCGAAGGGAAAGAGACATAATGCAGGATTTTATCAACCATTGCCAATACCTGAGAGGCCATGGGATGCAGTCAGCATGGATTTCATATTGGGGTTGCCAAGAACATGAAGAGGGTTTGACTCAATCTTTGTGGTGGTGGATAGATTTTCCAAGATGGCACACTTCATTCCATGTCAGAAGACCAGTGACACAACTCACATTGCGAATCTGTTTTTCAAAGAAGTCATTCGACTTCACGGCTTACCAAGGACCATAGTTTCGGATCAAGACACTAAGTTTGTAGGACACTTTTGGAGGACTTTATGGAAGAAGTTGGGAACTAACTTATCGTTTAGTTCATCTTATCATCCTCAGACGGATAGACAGACAGAAGTGGTAAATAGAAGTCTGGGAGACTTGCTGAGAAGCTTGGTGATAGAACACCACAACCAATGGGACAAAATATTACCACAGACAGAGTTTGCTTATAATGACTCAGTTAACAGAAGCACAGGGCAGAGTCCATTTCAGATTGTCTATGGCATGCAGCAGAGAGGAATTTCTGAGCTGAGAAATTCAGAACAGATTGTGAGTAGGAGTGCTAGTGTAGAAGAGTTCGCAGAGGTAATTTAAGAACTTCACAGCCAGGTGAAGGAGTGTTTACAGAACTCGAGCCAAGAATATAAGCGCAGGGCAGATCAACACAGGAGACAACTTCAATTTGAGGTTGGTGATTTGATTCTGGCACATCTAAGAAAGGAAAGGTTCCCAAAGGGGACATATAAAAAACTGAAGATGAAGAAGATCGAACCATGTAAGGTCTTGAAGAAATTTGGGGCAAATGCTTATGAGATTGAATGACCCGATGGGATCGGAATTTCCCCAATATTCAATGTCTCAAATTTGTACCCATACAAAGCTAAGGAAGCAAGAACAAGTGATGAACAACCAGAGGTCCAATGGACAAATCAGATGCCTGCTGCAGAGAAGCCACAAATGGAAAGCATACTAGACAAAAGAAGAATTAGCAAGAAGACCAGAAGAAAACAATACTTTGAATACTTGGTCAAGTGGAAGGGACATCCAGTTGAAGATGCCAGCTGGGAGAATGAAACAGAGATTCAGAAGCATGGACAGACTGTGCAAGAGCTCATGGACAGGAGCCCATGAAAATTTTCAAGCGAGGGAGTATGATGCAGGAGAATCGCCAACGTCAAGCAAGCATGGGGCAAGCGCCAACACATTTTAGACACATGATAAATTGTTTAAAAAACTTTTGAAGATGGATGTGGCAAGCGTAAATGTAATAGTTAAGGAGAGGTGTACTTATAGATTGTAATCAGACCTTGAGTGACCCACTCTTGTCTGAAGGACTAAGAAGGCATTTATGTTAGTAGGTAGTTTTGAATTCTCAGATTAGATAGTTTTAGGAGTGGAGGGAAACAGGATATAGACACCCTCATTGTAGTATTGTATGATAGTGAAGAACATTACCAAAAAAAAAAAAAAAGAGCATACAAAGATGGAACAGAGGACTATGTTTGAAAAACACCCATCTATAGAGATTTGAGTTTATAAAAGAAGTCTTAATTCAGATTCATGGTGTTGTATTTGCTTCTTGTATGTGTATGATGAATGGTATGTTCATGGTTTTACTCTTTCTACTATACATTTGTTTTCTATGCTGTGTATGAATGATTTCAGGATTATGTTTGAAGTCTGAGAAAGAAAGAGTTAGGAAATGAGTTTCAATTGTTTCTCTGTCCGAGCAAGAGTTCCTGTAAGGAGTGCAGTTGAATTGTCTGCAAGGAATGCGTTGACAAAAGGGTTTAGAGGTTTTGTCTCTGAAATCTTAGATAGGTTATCTTTTGTTCTCATTTCCTCTGAAGGGAATATTTGACGAGTCATACAAGGTGTGCACAGACCAATCTTGAATCCAAGGTTTGAAACCTGAGAAACTATTGAAGGACCATTGTTGCAAGGAGTGCGCGGAGTCAAAGGTGTTCAACACTGAAGTGTTTGAAGGTTTTCCGCAAGGAGTGTGTGCATGAGTTTCTGAAAGATTGAAGTCGTGGAAAACCTCAGAAGGATTCGAACCTGCGAAGTCGTCGAAGGGAAGAGACGAACGGTCAAAATTCTTTATAGAGAATATGCAAAATCCCGCCAGCCGTCCGATCTGACAGAGAAACAAGGAGGTTACAACTGTTTCCAAGGTTCAATATTAGGAGATCGTGAGCCGTCGGATCCTCACTTAGATACCCGGTAGTCATGGGATTTGACAGGAGTTGCACAAGGGTTAAACTCTCGCAAGCAGAGTGAAGGTTCCGAAAGATGTTGGGATATCGGGGTTTCTGAATTCGAGGTATCGGAAGTCTCGAGGACAGGAGATCGGGTCACTTCATAGTGAAAATCTCGATTTTTGATCTGGACCATCCATCTGTTGAAACACGTGGCGGAGATCAAGAACCCGTCAGTATTTCATCTACCGGGGTTTTGAGTTGATAGAGAAACTGCAACATCGGGGAATCCCAAGTCGCAAAATCCCGAGACTGAATCGGGACCATCTGTCAGTTGAGACACGTGCCGACGATCAAGAGCCCATCGACATTGTGAATGTTGGGATTGCGGGGTTCAAGAGGACAGGAGGACATCAGCATTTGATTTCGTGAAATCACGAAATGATCGAGGATTGTCCATCATAGGAGGACGCGTGGCAGAAAACTGAGAATTCGGAAAAAAAAATCCCGATAGGAGATTCCATCGGCATTTCGGGATTCGGCATTTCACGAATCCCGAAGACAGGAAGCACGCACATTTCGGAACTGCGAAGTCCAAAACCCCGATAGGGTGGAAAGCTCCATTATGGAGCTAGATGACATCATTTCGTCATATCAGAGGATTGGAAATCGAAACTTCGATAGTTCCAAGGGAAAGAACCCATAGGCATTTCAGTGTTTCAAAACCCGAAATCATGAAATGATGAGGACCGTCCATGTCGAGGGGATGCATGGCAACAATCTAGGTTTTCAAAAAAAAAAAATCCCAAAAGGGAAATCATTTCGGGAAATCAGGATTCAGAGGATTGGGAATCCTGAGGACAAAGGGTCCATGCGTTTCGGCATTTGGAAGCCCAAAATCGTGAAAAGACATAGGACTGCAATCATATGGAATAGTGGTCACATGGACTAGAAGGTATCCATGGGGACTAAACTTTGTTGAAGCCGTTTCGGCATTTCGGGATATCGGAGATTGGGGGATCGAGAAGACTGAGGTTCTCGACAAAGGGAATCGCAAAACCCCGAAACCCGAAATTTCTGTCGGGAAGAGATCAGGTATGCACAGAAGCCATGACAGGGGAAAAGGAAGGACCTGTGAATCAGGTTTTTAACAGAGATTCTAGTGAGGAATCAAAAGAGCCACTTTGACTCGAAGGTGAAATTAGAACGATTGGTTAAGACCGAGAGGTCAGCGCAGAGACTGTGGTCGAGGCAGAGGGGCCCAAATTGCGTCATAACTTCTATCACAAGGAGTGCACAGAGTTGGAGTGTTTAGATAATCAGAGATTATCGTGAAGGCCGCAAGGAGTGCGTACAACAATCCTTGAGTTTATAGCAAGAACCAAGCTCAGGTGGGATAGAGACTTCGAAGTGTTTGAAGGAAAGACGAGGGTCAAAGTCATCTCATGGAAGGAAAAGCTTAGGAGGGAGGACGCCAAGTTATTTGTTAAGGAAATATCAAGAGTCTGAACGGATGGTGGAAATTCTCGTAGGGAGAATTGCAGATTTCTGTGAACCGTAGGATTCAACGTATTTGTAGGGAGATTAAGGTGAGAGTCTTTCAACACTCGCAAGCTCAGGAGAGATAGCAGTCGTCAGATTTGGAGAATGAGAGCCATTTATCTGGTGCTTCGAATTTCCATATTTCAGGAATTCGGGAGTGTGGAGAAAGTTGTGACTCGAAGTCGTGAGTTGTGAAATCCCGATTCGCGAAATTATGATATCCCAAAGGAAGGATTTGGACGGTCAGATTGTGGGAGGTTCAGGACTGTTGATTTGTGGAGAGAAGTCGCGAGTTCGAAATTCAGAGAAAAGGAGGAGCGTTACATCGTGAACTCACGAGTCGTGAAATCCCGATGCACTTGGAGGTGAGGCCCCAGGACTTGGCTGGAGGTCATATGGAGGAAGCCTAAGGGAGGAGTTGAGGATCGTTATCCCTTTTCAGGGTTTCGAGAATTGAAGGAGTTGGGGGACTCACGATAAAAATCATGAAGTCATGAAATTTGAAATGCCTTGTCGGGTTAAGTCAGTGGTCACACCAACGGTCACGTGGAGTAGAGGTTCACGCCTAGTGCTTGCTCGTGCAGGTTTAACTTCTAAGAAGGACCTATGGTTTTGTATGCATTGAAGGTTCCAGTGGGAATCAAAGAGCCATTCCATCTCAGAGATATTTGAAGATCCAAAGACTGGGAGGTCAGCAGGCCCTGCTAATGTGGGGTGTTGTGTCAATCTGTCACTACTAGCCTTTCATTGTGAAATGAATTTCTTATACATCAAGTGGAAGAGACTTGGAAAAAATGAAAATAGAATTGGGAGATGAGAATAACTTATGAAAAATGAGAGTATGAGGGAATTGGCCTTGTGCACCCAAACAAAGGCTTTTGATCATAATCTCCTTGGAACATATCTCTTCAAATTCTGCTCCTTTGATCATAAAATTTTCTTTTTTATTCATTTATAACATTAACTAATAGACAAACCTTTAATTTCGTATAACAGGGGGGAAAACAATGACATTTTGAAATGATATATGGAAACGCGATTAAGAAATAATTTATGAATGGTGGTAGTATGAGGGAGTTTGGTCTTGTTTGTTAAAAAAATACATTGTGGTTCCCAAACAACCACTCACATTCTTCTTATTACAATACCCAGACACCACATTTATGTTTAACAAATGCTAGAATCCATAAATGTAATATTATAGAAAAACATATGCCAAATAAAGTCATGTGTCCTTCTTACAACTGTTTTCGACTGAGTCAAATTTCACTCTGTTTTAATAACTTTTCACTGTGACACTGTAATCCATGTCTTTGGTTAACTCAATATGTATACCATTTATGCCACCACCATATATATTAAAACAACAAAGTCTCAAAATTGACTCTGGCATCTTCTCCATAACTATAACTTTTCCATGCCATCAATATCTAAATGAGTAATCAAACATCGAGCTCAAGTAGATACCTAAAAGATTCTCGAGATTAAACTATAATCACCCCAAAATAAAGAATATTGTAGAATGTTCATTCCAATATATGGGTTTGATACAAGAAATACTTTTTTTTTGTCTAAAGAAATATATTCAACAATTTTTTGGGTAAGAAGTTGAGTTATCAGCCAGATTGAGCATGTAAAATCCTCAACAACCCGAGGTAAAAAACAAATGTTTCTTCTATGAGAAAAATAATTTTCAATAAAATGATTCATACCGCAATCCTTCCAACGAAACCAATGACCATAGTATAGATATTATCATACCCATTTAACAAAAAAAAAGCATTTGAGACTACATTCTATCCTCTTCACAATTGCAAGCTCGATGTAATGTTGTCAAAGTGTCAAAACTATCCAGATACCTAAAAAAAATTAAATTTGGTTATTCCTTTAACATGCACATATTTGCAAAACCCTAGGGTTTAACAAAATAATATAACCAAAAATTCCTCGTCTCACACAACCTCATCTACAACCAAGTACTAGCCCAAAAATAAAACGAGGGTTTGAAACTAGATAAAGAACACTCCTTTATTTGAAGAATCACGTACCCATGCCATCAACTAACAAATAAATGCAAAGGTGTCAAACAAACAAAAAAACAAACTCAAATCATAAACAAACTCAAATCGTTCGAGCTTCAGACAGTGGTGCTTATATGTCATACAAATCTTTCTGTTTAAAGAAAAAACATAATTTACCATGAAGTAATATGACCAGAAGGCTAGCCATTTCATAGTGAAAGCATCTCACCGTAGGGTAAACAATTGAAAAAGAGAATTGTGAATAATCCCTTTGTATTATGTGGCCATACAAAAAGAATAGTTCCCCATAATGAAATATATACATAGAGAAAAACGCTCGAGGATAAAACCCAAAATGTAACGAAACATGAGGGATTTAAAAGCATCTTGGCGTTTATGAATACACAAAACTATTGAAATTGAAAAAGGGAGTAAACAAAAAAAAGAGTCCATGAGCAAACAACATGGTTATTCACACATCAAATAGATTATTTTTCCAAATTATTATTGCAAACATGTATCTGATGGGTACATGCTAAGACTTCATAACTTCAACGCTTGTTTTCCTTGTAAAAAAAATGAGTTATAGCGCCAACAACAACCACAGCTAGGGGTCGAATAGTTCTTCTTCTCTAGAGCTCAAAACTCAAAAAACAAAATGAAAATTTTCAGAATGTTCGAGGGTGACAACCTCGGTGAAATGAATGTGTCCCATGCATGGGACCTCACGTTCTCCAATATTGCTATCACATTAATTCCTAATCCGAATCACACTTCCACTATATCAATCAATGCCAATTACATACCAAACAAACGTGCCACATATTCCAACTATCACGTGCCCAGAACCATCTCACCACATAACCATTCAACGATAATTCAAATGACAATCGAACTTTATCAAACTCTGTCCCATATTCATTACCAATAAACCACGCACTAGGTATATAGAAATCAATGTAAATAAAAGAAGAAAGGTGGAAAAGGTGATGCTATTCTATTATACCATATGTATTATCTTGATATCATGTGCACTTTCACTTCAATGTGTCAACCTCATGCAAAACAACAATCTGCTACTACATGAATGTGAAACATGGATAATATCAAATTTTTAATCATGTGTTGAACTATATACCATGCATAATATTTGCACAACAAACCTCTTTTTCTTTTAAAATGTGCCATATAACCAACTAGTAACCAGACTTATGATATGCATGTTGTTGATACATAATATTTGTAAACAAGAACCTTGAGTTACTCGATAACCTTTGTGACCTCATCATAATATTTTTGTAACAATTGAAGTTTCTTTGAAATTTATGAGAAAAACCATCTTTCTTTTTTGACAAACTCATAATCAAATCATACAAGTGCCCAATACCACTGAAAATTGTACATGAGACTGGCCTTTGAACTGCAAGTAAAATATAATCATGATAAATGCTCATTGAATCACATTAACATATAGGTGATACTCCATCCAATGGGATATTTGAAAGTAAATAACATTGGTTTCTTCCTAGGAGTCCCAACCTATAATTAAATATTTATATATTATAGATAAATCGATAAAATTTTAAATTGTGCTATGCAACCATTTACAAGAGGGTGGCTTATTTGGTGAATTTATGAGTGAAAAACACTTATAAGGATTTTATGAAGGTAGTATCTTCTTCATTCTTCCACACCATCATGTTTCCCCAACATATAAAGATCATTGATTTTTATCAACTTACATATTGCAATCCCTATCCACATACCAATACAATGTTTTCCCACCATTAGGGTTATCCAACACCTCCCACCTTACACTTAGATGGGTCCCAACATCTTCAAATACTCCAACCTTATTGGGACACATTATGGAAAACACTTTCCAATTCCCTCTAATAGAATATTCTCCCATGTGTACCATTACTACCTATAATGAGCTACCACATATATCATTGTTGATTTTTGTACCTTTGGTAAGGTATTGTCACATGACCCTAGTTGTTTGTCATGTGGTAATAATAATGGGAACCACATCACACTTTCGTTTTGGAGAAAACCCCCTTGGATTTGAGTGGGCGATTCATAGATTTGATGATGGGATTTGTGGTCTTATGTTGAGGCTTCACACCCACAAGGAAATCCTAATTTGATGTTGACTTGTGGAGGGTATTCTATGGTGACCCCTAAGGATTGTATATATATGAGAGAAGTCATTATGACATAATAATCACATAAAAGAATGGAGTTAGAATCAAATGAGTCTACACTTGTGCTAGGAGGCTTGGTGATATCAATAAGGGGAAAAGTCTGGAAGGTCATGAATATGGCCCTAAAGAGAGAAGCGAAGAAGGTTGCACGTTTGGAGTGAATGTTTTGTACTATATGTGGTTTGTAGAAGGACAAAGCATGTATGTGCACGGGTTTCAGAAGGATGAATCACATATAGGTTGAATGTCTAACCTTGGTCCACACCTAAGACACAATCGAAATCATACCCACTTGCACAAGAAAGAAGAACCCTGTAGCCAAATTGGCTTACATATGCATGACCAATAACCTACACTTACACATGCATTAACCTGCAAAAGTGCACTCTATGATCACCTAACAAAAATGGCCTTTATGGCCTTACAACATGCTTCTTTATAGGCTTTACAATAGGAAAAACCTAAATATTGGCGCCCAAAAATGGTTATAGATCCATGCATATCATTGGCTACAAATCCCACAAATCTCAAGATTCAGTTGCAGTCGAATGCAAGTCAGGTTTACCAGTCGACCTCCATTCAGTCTCTAGTTGATCATCTCACACTCGCACTTCGACCTCTTCTCGATTGACTTATAGTCGATATCTTCAACTTCGAATTTACTTGATCGAATTCCTTGACCTTCGACTTGTTGTCGATCTACCTCGACCTCAGTCGTCAGTTGATTCACCTCAACTAGACTTTCACTGCAAAGAATATAACAACCCACCATTCTCCCACTTGTTGTCTTCTTTACTAAAAAATGAGATTCCTGAACTTTTGGTCACAGACCTAGGGAAACAATGCCCATTGCCTCTCTACACCAAGATAACTTCACAACACTCACAGACTTGGCCAACAAGTTTTTTATTTTTTCCAACGTGTCTACTTTCTCCAATAGAACCTTATTACTTTCAACCATATCTCTTATGAAATGTTATTGTACATCAATGTGCTTAGTCTTTGAATGATAAGCAAGGTTCTTTGCCATAAATATTACGCTTTGTCTGTCACAACTTACCTTCATAGATCTCTGCCCAAACCCAATTCTTGAACACAATCTTTGAATCCATACCACTTCTTTGCTTCCATGAGTGGTCGCCATGTATTCAAGTTCTATTGTCGACAAGGCTATGACCGCCTGCCACTTGTTATTCCAACTTATTTCTCCACAGAGCATCTTGAAGACATATTCATTGGTCTACCTCCGTCGATCCATATCTCCAACCCAGTTGGCGTCGACAAAGACATGTACATCCAATTTACCACTGTCACATCCAAGCCTTCCTTAGTAGAATATAACATAGTCCTTTGTGCCACACAAATACCTAAATACTCTTTTGACAATTGTCCAATTCTCTTTTCAAGGCATCGACATGTACCTTCTCAACACTCCCACTGCATGGAAAATTTATGGTTAAGTGAAAAACATCGCATACAACAGACTACCAACTGCACTTTCATAGGGAACACATACCATGTCCTCTATATGTTCCTGTTTCTTTGGACATTTCTCATCAGTAAGCCTTTCTCCTACTAGAACTGGCACCTTCATTGGTTTGCAGTCCTACATGTTGAATCGTTTCAGAATTGTTTCAATATATGTCTTCTGATTCAACTATAGCTTTCTAGCGGCTCGATCTCTCTTAATCTCCATTCCTAGAATGAAGTTAGTTGCACCGAGTTCCTTCATGTCAAACTTGGAGGATAGATGATTCTTCACCTCCTTTATTGTGTCCATGTTGTTTCTAATCATCAACATGTCATTGACATACAAATCTACATATATGAAATTCCCACCTTCTTCCTTGGAATATATGTAGTGATCAGATTTGCTTCTCACAAATCCAAAACTAAGGATGTATGTGTAAAATTTCCGATACCACATCCTTGGCAATTTCTTTAGACCATAAAGGTATCTTTTGAGTTTGCACACCAAATATTGCTTTCCCTTTACTACAAATCCTTCAGGTCGTTTCATGTAGATTTATTCTTCCAGATCCCCATGTAGGAACGTTTTCTTCACATCCATATGTTCTATCTCTAGATTGAATGTTGCAGCTATAGACATCACTACCATAATGGAAGTTAGTTTTGCAACAGGAGAAAAAATCTCAACAAATGTGACTCCCTCAACTTGGGAATATCCTTTCACTACCAGTCAAGCTTTGAACTTCTCAACTTGACCTATAGAATTCATATTCTTCTTAAACACCCACTTTCTACTGACGATACTTCTTCCCTTAGGTAACTTGACTATATCCCATGTTTCATTATTGTACAAGGATTTCATCTCTTCGACCATGGCGTCCTTCCAGAGTTTACCCTCTATCGATTCGACTACCTCACCAACCGACTTGGGCTCATCATTGATGGAAGTTAACACAAATGTGGAACTAAAGCCAGACATACTATACCTTTCAAATGGTTTTCTTATTCTTTCTGACCTCCTTATCACCAGATTCAATTGTTCCACCTCTTCCTCATATTCAGTCGAATCATATGAATAATCTTCTTCGTTTTCAAACTGCACCGTATCAGGATAATTATCGGTTTGAACAAATTCCTCAGGCTCGGACTTACCTCCAACTTCTTTGAATACCACATCTCTACTATACACTGTTCTCCTTGATGTAGGATCCTAGAGCTTATATCCTTTCATCCCTTATTTATACCCAATGAAAATACATTTGACTACCTTCTTGTTTATCTTGCTCCTCTTTTCCTTGGGAACATGCACAAATTCATCACAACCAAATCCTTTAAGATGTGCCACCGAAGGTTTCTTACCAGACCATACCTCATTTGGAGTCATGTCAAATAGTTCCAATGAAGGAGATATATTCACCAGATATCTTGCAGTCTCGACTACCTCCGCCCATAATTCTTGTGCGATCCCAACAACATTGACCATGCTCCTTTCCTTATCCATCAACATTTTGTTCATTCTCTCGGAAAATCCATTTTGTTGTGGGGTATATGGTGTGTTATTTTGGCATGCTATTCCAAACTTCTTACAAAATTTATCAAATTCCTTTCCACAGAATTCACCACCATTGTCTGTCCTGAAAAATTTAATCCTCTTCTCTATCCGGTTTTCCACAAGAGCTTTAAACTCCTTAAATCTCTCAAAAAACTCTGATTTCTTCCTTAGGAAATATATCTATGTCTTCCTGGAAAAATCATCTATGAAGGAGACATAATATAGGGATCCACCAATTAAAGGCAGTGTGACCGTTCCAAACACATCACTATGCACCATTTCTAGAATCTCATTTTCCCTTGTCGCTTCAAATGGGAACCTCACCCGACTTTGTTTTCAATGTATACAATTTTCACAAAAGTCAACTTCTAAACCACATTCAGGAAAACCTTTGACCATAACTTTGCTTTGCATAGCTCGAAGTCCTTTTTCTCCAATGTGTCCCATCCTCTCGTGCCATAGCCTAGTCGGGTCGAGTTCATCATGTCTTGTTGAGTCAGTTTAAACTAACTTAGCTCTAGTCAAGTTGAGTTGTGTCAACATCAAGTCAAGTCGATTTCAGGAGAAATGATGTTGTTTCATCCATTCTAGTCAACATTCCTTAACAACTTGTAAATGGTACCAATCTGAACTCCTCTCATTAAGACCATCGCACCTCTAATCATTTTGCACGAATCCTTATGAAATAGAGTATGAAAACTTGCATCACTCATCTTGCTGACAAATATTAGGTTTCTTTCCAAACCAGGAATGTGTAGCACACCTAGAAGGTTTAATTTCCTCCCATCCTGCAGTATCAGTCGGACTCTTCCCCGTCCGAATATTCTGGTTGTCGAGTCATCCCCCAAGAACACATCACCCCCATCATATTGTTCATATTCACATAACCATTCTCTATGTGGTCCCATATGATAGGATGATCTTATTCAATAGGATGGCATGGAATTTGTATTGGTCCATGCCAGGTACACATCGCCTCCCTTTTCTGAGGTTGTCTTTCTCTCAATTGATTGCTTCTCATTGGATCCAACAATGCCTTTTGTTTCCTTCGACTTATAGTCCTTGTTATAATTCCCATATTTAATGCATTTATATCATCTTCACGTCGACTGAACCAGGGATTTATATCTACCCTTTGAGTTGAACTTTCTATCACATAATATGCATTTGTCTTTGTCTATCGGTCGACCTCTCACTACCAGAGCATATTTGGTCAATCCTTCCATGTTATTCCTTCTCAGTTCTTCTGAAAAAAGAGAAGAAACCATCTCCTTTGGTGCTAGTGTTGTTGCATTACTCCCAATAGCCATGACTAAGCTATCCCAGGAGTCTGGAAAAGAACATAATAGGTTGATACTCTTCTCCTCATCAGTGATATTTATATCCACAGATGATAACTAGCTTAAAATGGTGTTAAACTCATTTAAATTCTTAGTCACTGAAATTCCATTACTCATCCTCAGAAGATACAGTTTCTTTCTCAGAAATAACTTATTTACCAGAGATTTTGACTGGTACAAGCTTCCTAGGTACCTGGAAAGACCTTTGTCCATTGTTCTCAATCCACAAGAAGATCTTCCATTTTAAGCTTCCAAAGATCAAAATTATGGCCATTGAATATTTCTATCTCTATTTGGTAATTGCTCGACATTCTTTACCATGATATTTAAAAAACATTATCACTTACGATTGTTACTATACCTAGGGTTTAGTTCTCATATTCAATATTTGAAGATCAAGATATGATATACTCACCAAAGAATTACACTGCTCTGATAACTCACTTGTCAGGAAGACCTAATCTATGATACCACATGTCAGGAAATGCAGAACACTTCCACACTAATCCTAGCATAAGAGAAGAATAATTTAATCAAGAATGCAATTGAAAATAAGTAATCACATAGTACATCAAGATTTTACCGTTGAAACCCTTAACCGGGAAAACCAACATTCCTTTTAGCGTTCTGTTATTTTTGTCTTATTGATTCCGAGTAAAAGGTTACATGTCTAACCTTGTTCCACACCTAAGACACAATCGACATCATACCCTCTTTCCCAAGAAACAACAACCATATAGCCAAATTGGCTTACATATGCATGGCCAACAACCTACAGTTACACATGCATTAACCTACCAAAGTGCACTCTACGATCACCTAACAACAACAACCTTTATAACGTTACAATACGCCTATTTATAAGTTGTACAACATGAAAAACCCTAAATATTGGCACCCAAAAATGGTTAAAGATCCATGCATATCATTAGCTACAAATACCGCAAATCCTGAGATTCTGTTGCAGTCAACTCCAAGTTAGGTTTACCAATCGACTACCATTCAACCTCCATTCAGTCTCTATCCGGTCATCTCATGCCCACACTTCGACCTCTTGTTGGTTGACTTTTCATTAATATATTTGACTTTGACTCTACCCGGTTGACATCCTCGACCTTCGACTTGTTGTCGATCTACCTTGACCTCGACCGTCAGTTGATTCACCTCGGCCAGACTTTAACTACAAATAATATAAAAATCCAATAGAAGCATGTGTGTACGGGGGTTGCAGAAGGATGAATCATGTATAGGGTATGCACGGATTAAAGTGGATAAAACCGTGTATATATGGGGGTTTCCAGTAAGATGAATCACATATCTTATTTTCTGGGGAAATGCATATCTGTATAGGATGACATGTGACGTCAGGAGGCCATATAGGTGGTCTATAGTATATTTGTGGGCATAGGATATTTCCATAATATTGTTTAGTTTTGGTCTTTATATTTTTTATGCTTATTGGAGGACAAGGTTGTCCCCATATTTTGTGACATTGTATTGGTTGAGAGGACTGGTTTTGTCCTCAATCTTGTTGACATTGAGAGGACTAGTTTTTTCCTCATATTTGAAGGATTGGATAAAGTTACAAAACATAATTATTGTGTCTCTTGTGTATTTATGATTCATATATGATCTTCTTGTTTCTACTTCATATGTTTTTCAGTCAATAATTTTAGTGTAAAGTTGTTCAGTGATAGTTAGATCACTAGGAATCAATTTTCATATATGAAATTAGTCACATAGAATTGCATGCGAAAATTGACATGGTATCAGAGCTTGGGATTTGAAGAGAAGAGGATCATATTGAGACATAATTTTGGCTACAACACTAGAAGGGTCTTGTTCTTATTATGGTCATTATTCTTGTTCCTGATAGGTCAAGATGGTGAGCACATTAAAACTTGAGGACAAATTGGATGGGGAAGCCAACTTCCGAGCTTGGAAGGAAAGGGTTATCCTCTTGTTATAATAAAATGATCTCAAGGAGTTTCTTATTTTTCATTTAATGATTTTTGTTTTCCTCTAAATAAAATTTTGGCTTAATCTTGGTTTTCCACCATCTTCATGAGGAAACCATGTGCAGGAATTCTCTGAGAGGTTCAATTGAAAAAATCACTTGTCTCAACAACATTTACCTTGACATTGATAGTTGGGAAGTCAGTTACCCAAAAATACTGAAAGAACATCTACTGGGGAATGCTTTATAGTTCAGATAAGATTGAGATTTGATTGAGGAAATCATGTATGTTTTTCACTGCCTTACTCAGGATGGTGTCTATTGAGCATAACTCACTCAAGAATTTATTGATCTATCATAGAGGGTATGCCTGAGACTTTATGACACACTTATCATTTTCCCAGTCTTAAAGTTTGTTTTCAATCATGGGGGAAAGTAATACTATACTTTACATCTAGAATATGTCTAAAGGAACAGAGTATCAAGTTTTAGTCTCCCTATGATATATCTCAAGTGGAATATAATCTCAAGGATACTGGTCAATAAAATGGATCTTAAGAACACCTCTTCAAGGCATGACTAGTAATCGTGATAGTTATAGTCATATTATATCCAAAAAGAGAGATTTCATCAAAAAAACCAACACCCGAGCTCAAGTCTAATCTATCTCCCAACAACTGGAACATGTAATACTCATGGTTTTATCTCAAACATCAAGACAGATTGTGATTTCCATTTCCATATTACTATGGTGAAAATTTAAAAAAAGGTTTTCCGGAGTTTCATCCTGGAAATATATAGCCACTTGAAAAAAAGGAAATTTTTTGAGGAAGACACTTATCTTCAGAAGATTGGAATTGATTATGAAACATCATACATGTGGTTTACTAAGCCTATCACTCTATAACAACAGTTATAGAGCTTGAATAAGTATAGAGGAAACAAATATCTCGCAAGGCCAAAGAAGATAAATATGTAGATGACGAATTGGAATCCTCGCTAGCCCTTGCCCACTCAAGCACAAGGCAACACAATAGAACTAAAAAAAATATTCATAGAATCATGATGAGAGGTGTCATTCTCAACCAACTCTAGCACTAAAACCCATCTGAATGAAGTATCATGAGTAGTATATTTCACATGGATTAATAATTTTAAGAGGCTGCAAACATTGAATTGGTCGTAATGTATGAATATCCTCTAAGTTGTTGGAAACTCTCAATCTATGATCTCTTTCTCAATCCACTTTATTTCCTAAATGCATGCCTTTGATCATCATTTTGCCAAACTTTCATTTTTCATTTGCATCAAGGACTTGGACCGAGTTCATTTCTAACCTTGAATATGTCATCTCTTATCTTTCCTTCTAAATCATTATCCTTCCAATTTTGAATCAATTCATTTCTTAAATTATGTGACACACATACCTCTCATCGTTGTTTTTCCTCTCATGGGAAACATTTTCACACTAGAATTAGGCATGAATCAACTTACATCTCTTTCCTGGATCATGAGCATAATTAAGGGGTCTCTATATGAACATGAATCAAAACTATTCAAGGATGTTGTAACAACAGTTAAACCATGACATAGCATAGTGGTTAATCAACGGTCATCCTTGCATATTGGTCGGTGAGCAGATCTTATGTAACAGAGGAACCATCCACACACTAAGTAGATACTCATGTGAAAGGTGGAGTGTTAAATTCTAAAGGATGAAAACCAAAAGGGATATCTCTATGTAGCCAGGTGAAACAAATATACAAAAATATCTCAAAAGTTGGTAGTCATCCCCTATCAGGATAAAAAAAAATATCATTGCTTTCCTCATTCATCAAATGCAACCATGCACTAAATAAGATGGGAAGAAATGGAAAGGAAATTTTTACCATACTCGAGGACATCTATATATCTTCGTTGGGGCTATGGATACTCTCTTGCAATGCAACAAGTTTTGTGATGTCTTGGTGAATCCATTGGGGCTATGGATGCTTGTGGGAAGTGGAGAAACACTTGCAAGATATATATATATACTCACCTAGTGAAAAATATTTATTTATCCCAAATATATATCATCCCCACGATGGAGATACCAACCTGGACCATTGACAGAGTTTAAGGAAATGAATTTCATCATCATTCATCCTCTATATACATTAGATGAGCTCCACTAGCTGATATGCAAGCATTTCTAGTAATCCCACCACGATCGAACCTTTCAAGTAACTATTACACATTATTTACATATTTTTTTAACTTAAAAGTAAATCTCATGACCCTCTATATTTTATGTTTATCACTTGGGAAAGGCTAGCAAAAATTCTGGCTTCCCCTAGTGTATCTCCATTTGTTGTACGTGCACAAAAAACTCTCAATTTTCTTGTCTTAATGTCTCTTCAAGAAAATAAATTGGGCCCACATTCAATTCTTCTTGCTAGGACCCTCACTCTATTTCTATCATGCAAATGGAAACGCCCAAGTTTTCCTCTCGCTCTCCCCACCTCATCATTTTCAGTTACTCCTTAGTTCACTTCTACCTAACTATCTGCACTTTGGAGAGTCCCCTCTTCCTATGCTGATACATAGAGTACCAATGTGTTCAACCTCCTTCTACCTTTTCATTGACACACCATTTGTTTTCTCAACAGTACATCATCCACCTCATTTTTAAGTTGGCTGAGGCGCTATCACACTTCCACCAAACCCCACTAACACACATCTTCATCGTCGAAGAAGATCACATGATCAACATCATATCACCAATATTGGTCACACGATTATCTTCGTCACTTGAACACCTTTCACCAATTGAATCCATTCCACTTTCACTATTTCATAGCATTTCGACAATGTCCCTCTCTTTCGATTTGTTACACTACATATAAAAAAGGTTCACATCTTCTTCGGATGAAGGACATTGACCCCTCTTCATCGCCAAGCGCATCGAGAATGATATGCTCCCTCTCACCAACACTCACTAGCTCAATGTGGCCCACTTTATCCTTGAGCCTTATCTCATCCCCCTCCCAACTGAGATCCTTCTCGCGTCATCAATTAGTCCCCTAAAATTTCCCAATAAATAAACTCTTTGTGCCTATCTAGACAGTTGGTTATTTATTTCCCATCTCACCTGATCCACTTCAGATTTCAATCATAATCAAGTTTGTAGTGTCCCCAATGGCTTTCTTCATGCACATGGTACTATCTTTTTTTATTTGTGTTTCTTGAAGTTATGACTAAATCTTCATTGTGTAAGCCTTTCCTAGAATCATAAGGATTAATCACATCACCTATCAGTCTTACGTTGGTTCTAAAATGCACTTCGGGAGAAATTTGGTATTTTCAGCTCCTAAGCAATATTAAGCACATTGGAATTCAATTGGAGGCTTTGGAAAACATACAAATTTTCACTATTGACACATTACCTCAATTTATATGGATGAACTAAGAGCCTATATATCACATATGTCATGGGAACTGATAAAATTTAATTTGGTTGAAGCATCAACAAATGCGAGATCTAACTTCCATTAAAAAATTCCTCCAAGTAAAATTTTAATTCATCCCAAAAATAGTTTAATTGTGTTATTCCTGCCATTAATATCCCAATGCAACTTACATAATAAAAATCCCAGGCCAAAAAGTTACTAAACGATTACCACAAAGTCCTCACCCAAACTAACCTTGTTAGTTTTGGCATCGATAAATGTTTGAACGGTATGATAGATTATTTCCCTAGAATCTTCTCTCAGCGCTCTTCACGATGCAAGAAACAAAACTCAAATCCAATGTTGTATGAGCAAGTTATTGGTCTTTAAAATCCTCCAACAACATCGGTATCTTTCTAGTCATGCCTCCGTGCAAAACTACTCCGGTTATGTTATGCAACTTACAATGTTAGATTTAGATAATTTTTATTTAGTTTAAATTTAAAATCTTATCTGATAAAAAAACCACAATAATTAAATAAAAATCTTAAATAAAAGATAAAATAATTAAATAAATTAAAATTGCACAACAATGTCATAACAAAAAAAAGTTCTTAAATGATATAAGAGTGGTTAAATGATATAAGAAGTGGTTTAACAAGCTAAAACTAATAAAGAAGTGCGTGGAGTAATGGTGGGTGATGCAGAGGGGAGGTCCCATGTCCCATTTACCCCCCTCCACGTTACTCTTAAACAAAGTTGATCGCACATGATCGGGATACTTAGTATTAACTCCAACATACATGATTGAGAGACTTAGTATTAAATCTAGTGCATAGTATCAGAACACTTAACATAAAGTATTGCGGTGGGGTCGGGAGACTTAGTATTAACTTCAGCTATCCCAAGTCACGTTGAATATTGAATTATTGGGTCACATTGAATTTGGTTTATAAGCATGAGGATGAGAGAGGAGGTGACTCACGACCCCAAATCCATGTATCAAGGCATTAATTGTGGAGTGTGGGGAGAAGGGGCGTGGCATGCCACCCCCTTTCCCCTTAATATCACAAGTAAACATGAGGTGAGGGGAGGACTCATGCCCCCCTTGTGCTTAATCATTTTTGGAAATATTTTAACGATAGTTCCTTAGCTTGAGAGCTGAGGTAGCGTGAGGTAGAGTGTTGGAAGGATCCCCATTTAAACATTTTTTTGTAGTTATTTTATTTTTAATTTTCTCCCTCACATGAACTTATTTAAAATCACATTTAAACCAAGTTCTATCACGTGAAACCAAGTTTTATGTGAGATAGTTCAAGCTCATTGAACACACAATGCACACTTTATAATGGTATAGAGATATAGTCTAGGCTTCGAGTTGGCAACAAACGTTTGACCAGAGAGACGATATGGATGTGCAGCAACACAATCGCTTGGAAACATTCTCAAGATAGGATCCAATTTTCTCTCGGTGAAATTTACAACTTAACCTGTGATTTTCACTCGATGAGGATTCATGACTTGGCCTCCAACACAAATCGAAGAAGTTATTACCAACTTCTCCAATGGCAAGTTGTAGCAGTTAGTATCAGCTCCTCTGATGGCAAGTCGGAGGAGTTAGTATCAAATCCTCTGATGGAAATTCACAGGAGTTAGTATTGACTCCTCCGATGCAAATCGGAGGAGTTAGTACTAACTCCTCTGAAACTAAAAAAAATACCTTCCGTAAATCGACCATAACTTTTGACTTGGTTGACTATTTTGCACATTATTTATATAGTTGGAAAGGTATTTTCGAGATCTACAACTTCACGGTTATATGATTTGAGAGATTCCTAACCTATGGTATACTTAGTTTTATATGAAGATATTTTACCTCGTGGGCATCCTTGGAGAATGCAACGTCTCAATCATGAGCAGATGAACCAGGAATCGAATGCAGGGAAGTTTACATGATACTTCAATTATTTAATGCCTCATTTATATTCTTTCTAATGATTAGTTTTTATATTTTATTTTGAGTTACTCTCATCTATGGTATGTTGAATGGTGCTAGGTAGCGAGAAGAGGAGGGTCGCGCTTAGCATTCTCGCGATGAAACCTTTAACTAAAGACGACAAAGGAGAAATAATGACATATGTACCAGTTATAAAGGAACAACAAGGGAGACCCAACACAAATATTTGAAGAAGATATCTGACCCACATGACGACCGACTCTCAAATTTGGATAACAAAGATGTCCTCATTCCTAGTCGAGTCTTCATGATGCGAAAGGCACATATGGCCAAAATACATGATGACCCATCAACACTAGGAGACAAATTGGAAATGTAACCATTGTTTTTGTTACTCATCATTACAAAGGGAAAGAGACAAACATTTGAAGGTGAAAGGTCACGAAAGAATGCAAAACGTCAAGAGTCATATCACGCCCCAATAAATACTAAAATTATACCCAAATGAGGGGATTTTGGCTCTTCAAACATTGTACACTTTTGAAATATTTTGGGAATACAATGTAAACTAAAATTGGTGAATTTTCCTTAGAGTTTTCATGTACTATTGTTGAAATTGTTAATACGGAGAAGCCCTCAGGGCCAATTTTTTACAGAGAGAAGGACTCACATGTGTCATCTTTTTTCTGCCAACTATTTCAAATAGAATGCTTGCTATTCACATGGATTGTAAGAGCATGTTTGTTTATGGAATATTCTGACGCAATATATGTCTTCTTGCAGTTTTGTTACTCTTTCTTATATTACATGTCCTAAGAAAATGAGTTGTGAATGTATGAAGAAACGTGACTTAGACTATTCTGGTAATAGACTTGTATGCATGTGTTTCTAACTATACACCTTCATGATAGCTATCCCATTGGGGCTTATGCATAGTTTAGTTTCATTACAACTCATTATGTTGTTATAGTTCACTCCTAGATAGGATAGGGTAGATTAGAATTAGATTAGGTTCTTTCATTTACATAGTCTTCATCTACATCTTTTGTTTGAATAACCATCCATCACTCACCCTTATCGGTGGATCAGACCGCAACCAATAAAACCAAACCAAAAATGGATATTGGGCCAAAATCCGGACGGGTTCCCTATTCCAAACGGTGAGAGGACTTCTTACCAGGTAGAACCCCTTATTTTTGTTGGGTGAATTTGGACCCATCAACACACCCTTTACATGACTTAGTTGATGTCATAGGATAATATTTGGAGTCATCT
>SNQJ01S0011652.1:163798-192900 GCA_010110895.2 Picea sitchensis
GCCCCAATGGATTCACCAAGACATCATAGAACTTGTTGCATTGCAAGAGAGTATCCATAGCCCTCACGGAGATATATAGATGTCCCTGAGTATGGTAAAACTTTCCTTTCCATTTCTTCCCATCTTGTTTAGTGCATGGTTGCATTCGATGAATGAGGAAAGCGATGATATTTTTTTTATCCCGATAGGGGATGACTTCCAACTTTTGAGTTTTTTTTGTATATTTGTTTCACCTGCCTACATAGAGATATCCCTTTTGGTTTTCATCCTTTAGAATTTAACACTCCACCTTTCACATGAGTATCTACTTAGTGTTTCGATGGTTCCTCCGTTACATAAGATCTGCTCACCAACCAATATGAAAGGATGACCGTTGATTAACCACTATGCTATGTCGTGGTTTAACTATTGTTACAACATCCCCAAATATTTTTTATTCATGTTCATATAGAGACCCCTTAATTATGCTCATGATCTAGGAAAGAGATGTAAGTTGATTCATGCCTACTTCTAGTGTGAAAATGTTTCCCGTGAGAGGAAAAACAACGATGAGAGGTATGTGTGTCACAGAATTTAAGAAATGAATTGATTCAAAATTGGAAGGATAATGATTTAGAAGGAAAGATAAGAGATGACATATTCAAGGTTAGAAATGAACTCAGTCCAAGTCCTTGATGCAAATGAAAAATGAAATTTTGGCAAAATGATGACCAAAGGCATGCATTTAGGAAAGAAAGTGGATTGAGAAAGAGATCATATATTGAGAGTTTCCAACAACTTAGAGGATATTCATACATTACGACCAATTCAAAGTTTGCAGCCTCTTAAAATTATTAATCCATGTGAAATATACTACTCATGATACTTCATTCCTATGGTTTTTAGTGCTAGAGTTGGTTGAGAATGACACCTCTCATCATGATTCTATTAATATTTTTTTAGTTCCATTGTGTTTCCTTGTGCTTGAGTGGGCAAGGGCTAGCGAGGATTCCAATTCGTCGTCTACATATTTATCTGCTTTGGCCTTGTGAGATATTTTTTTCCTCTATACTTATTCAAGATCTATAATTTTTTGTCATAGAGTGATAGGCTTAGTAAACCACACGTATGATGTTTCATAATCAATTGCAATATTCTGAATATGAGTGTCTTCCTCAAAAAAATTCCTTCTTTTCAAGTGGCTATATATTTCTAGGATGAAAATCCGGAAAACCTTTTTTTTAAATCTTCACCATAGTAATATGCAAATGGAAATCACAATCTCTCTCGATGTTTGAGATAAAACCATGAGTATTACATGTTCCAGTTGTTGGGAGATAGATTAGACTTGAGCTCGAGTTTTGGTTTTTTTGATGAAATCTCTCTTTTTGGATAGAATATGACTATAACTATCACGATTACTAGTTATGCCCTGAAGAGGTGTGCTTAAGATCCATTTTATTGACCAGTATCCTTGATATTAGATTCCACTTGAGATATATCATAGGGAGACTAAAACTTGATACTCTATTCCTTTAGGCGTATTCTAGATGTAAAGTATAGTATTAATTTCCCCCATGATAGAAAACAAACTTTAAGACTGGGAAAATGATAAGTGTGTCATAAAGTCTTAGGCATACCCTCTATCATAGATCAATAAATTCTTGAGTGAGTTATGCTCAATAGACACCATCTTGAGTAAGGCAGTGAAAAACATACATGATTTATTCAATCAAATCTCAATCTTAGTTGAACTATAAAGCATTCCCCAACAGATGTTCTTTCAGTATTTTGGGGTAACTGACTTCCCAACTATCAATGTCAAGGTAAATGTTGTTGAGACAAGTGAATTTTTCAATTGAACCTCTCAGAGAATTCCTATACATGGTTTCCTCATGAAGATGGTGGAAAACCAAGATTAAGCCAAAATTTTATTTAGAGGAAAAGAAAAAGAATTAAATGAAAAATAAGAAACTCCTTGAGATCATTTTATTATAAGGATAGGATAACTCCAAGCTCAGAAGTTGTCTTCCCCATCCAATATGTCCTCAAGTTTTAATGTGCTCACCATCTTGACCTGTCAGGAACAAGAATAATGACCATAATAAGAACAAGACCCTTCTAGTGTTGTAGCCAAAATTATGTCTCAATATGATCCTCTTCTCTTCAAATCCCAAGCTTTGATACCATGTCAATTTTCACATGCAATTCTATGTGACTAATTTCATATATGAAAATTGATTCCTAGTGATCTAACTATCACTGAACAACTTTACACTAAAATTATTGATTGAAAAACATATGAAGTAGAAACAAGAAGATCAGATATGAATCGTAAATACACAAGAGACACAATAATTATGTTTTGTAACTTTATCCAATCCTTCAAATATGAGGAAAAAACTAGTCCTCTCAATGTCACCAAGACTGAGGAAAAAACCATTCCTCTCAACCAATACAATGTCACAAAATATGAGGACAACCTTGTCCTCCAATAAGCATAAAAATATAAAGACCAAAACTAAACAATATTATGGAAATATCCTATGCCCACAAATATACTATAGACCACCTGTATGGCCTCCTGACATCACATCTCATCCTATACGGATATGTATTTCCCCAGAAAATAAGATATGTGATTCATCTTATTGGAAACCCCCATATATACATGGTTTTATCCATTGTAATCCATGCATACCCTATACATGATTCATCCTTCTGCAACTTGCGTACATACATGCTTCTATTGAATTGTTATATTATTTGCAGTGAAATTCTGTTCGAGGTGAATCGACTGACGATCGAGATCAAGGTAGATCGACAACAAGTCGAAGGTCGAGGATGTCGACCGGGTAAAGTCAAAGTCGAATATATTAATGAAAAGTCAACCAACAAGAGGTCGAAGTGTGGGCGTCAGATGATCGACTAGAGACTGAATGGAGGTTGAATGGTAGTTGATTGGCAAACCCGACTTGGAGTTGACTGCAACAAAATCTCAGGATTTGTGGTATTTGTAGCTAATGATATGCATGGATCTTTAACCATTTTTGGGTGCCAATATTTAGGGTTTTTCATGTTGTACAACCTATAAATAGGCATATTGTAATGTTGTAAAGGTTGTTGTTCTTAGGTGATCATAGAGTGCACTTTGGTAGGTTAATGCATGTGTAAGTGTAGGTTGTTGGCCATGCATATGTAAGCCAATTTGGCTATATTGTTGTTTTTGCTTGGGAAAGAGGGTATGATGTCGATTGTGTCTTAGGTGTGGAACAAGGTTAGAAATGTAACCTTTTACTTGGAATGAATAAGACAAAAATAAAAGAACACTAAAAGGAATGTTGGTTTTCTCGGTTAAGGGTTTCCAAGGTAAAATCTTGATGTACTATGTGATTACTTATTTTCATTTGTGTTCTTGATTAAATTATTCTTCTCTTACACTAGGATTAGTGTGGAAGTGTCATGCATTTCCTGACATGTGGTATCGTAGATTAGGTCTTCTTGAAAAGTGAGTTATTAGAGTAGTGTAATTCTTTGGTGAGTATATCAGATCTTGATATTTAAATATTGAATATGAGAACTAAACCCTAGGTATGGTAACAGTCGTAAGTGATAATGTTTTTTAAATATCATGGTAAAGAATGTCGAGCAATTACCAAATAGAGATATAAATATTCAATGGCCATAATTTTGATCTTTGGAAGCTTAAAATGGAAGATCTTCTCGTGGATTGAGAACAATGGACAAAGGTATTTCCATGTACCCAGGAAGTTTGTACCAGTCAAAATCTATGGAAAATAAGTTGTTTCTAAGAAAGAAATTGTATCTTCTAAGGATGAGCAGTGGAATTTCGGTGACTAAGAATTTAAATGAGTTTAACACCATTTTAAGCCAGTTATCACCTGTGGATATAAATATCATTGATGAGGAGACGAGTATCAACCTATTATGTTCTTTTCTGGACTCCTGGGATAGCTTAGTCATGGATATTGGGAGTAATGCAACAACACTAGCATCGAAGGACATGGTTTCTTCTCTGTTTTTAGAAGAAATGAGAAGGAATAATGTGGAAGGATTGACCAAATATGATCTGGTAGTGAGAGGTCGACTGATAGACAAAGACAAATGCATATTCTGTGATAGAAAGTTCAAGTCAAAGCATATATATAAATCCCCGGTTCAGTTGATGTGAAGATGATATAAATGCAATAAATATGGGAATTATAACAAGGACTATAAGTCGAAGGCAACAAAAGGCATTGTTGGATCCAACGAGAAGCAATCGACTGAGAGAAAGACAACCTTAGAAAAGGGAGGCGATGTGTACTTGGCGTGGACCAATATAAATTCCATGCCATCTTATCGAATAAGAGCATCCTATCATATGAGACCACATAAAGAATGGTTATGTAAATATGAACAATATAATGGGGGTGATGTGTTCCTGGGGGATGACTTGACAACTAGAATTTTCGGACTTGGAAGAGTCTGACTGACACTGGAGGATGGGAGGAAATGAAACCTTCTAGGTGTGTTGCACATTCTTGGTTTGGAAAGAAACCTGATATCTATCAGAAATATGAGTGATGCAAGTTTTCATACTCTAGTTCAGAAGGATTCGTCCAAAATGGTTAGAGGTGAGATGGTCTTAATGAGAGGAGTTCATATTGGTACCATTTACAAGTTGTTAAGGAATGTCGACTAGAACGGATGAAACAACATCATTTCTCCTAAAATCGACTTGACTTGATGTCGACACAACTCAACTTGACTAGAGCTAAGTCAGTTTAAACCGACTCAACAAGACATGATGAACTCGACCCGACGAGGCTATGGAACAAGAGGATGGGACACATTGGAGAAAAAGGACTTCGAGCTATGCAAAGAAAAGTAATGGTCAAAGGTTTTCCTGAATGTGGTTTAGAAGTTGACATTTGTGAAAATTGTATACATGGAAAAAAAAGTCGGGTGAGGTTCCCATTTGAAGCGACAAGGGAAAATGAGATTCTAGAACGGGTGCATAGTGATGTGTTTGGAACGGTCACACTGCCTTTAATTGGTGGATCCCTATATTATGTCTCCTTCATAGATTATTTTTCCAGTAATACATGGATATATTTCCTAAGGAAGAAATCAGATTTTTTCGAGAGATTTAAGGAGTTTAAAGCTCTTGTGGAAAACTAGATAGAGAAGAGGATTAAATTTTTCAATACTGACAATGGTGGTGAATTCTGTGGAAAGGAATTTGATCAATTTTGTAAGAAGTTTAGAATAGCATGCCAAAATAATACACCATATACCCCAAAAAAAAATGGATTTTCCGAGAGAATGAAAAAAATGTTGATGGATAAGGAAAGGAGCATGGTCAATGGTGTTGGGATTGCATAAGAATTCTGGGCGGAGGTAGTCAAGACTGCAAGATATCTGGTGAATATATCTCCTTTGTCGGAACTATTTGACATGACTCCAAATAAGGCATGGTCTGGTAAGAAGCCTTCGGTGGCACATCTTAAAGGATTTGGTTGTGATGAATTTGTGCATGTTCCCAAGGAAAAGAGGAGCAAGCTAAACAAGAAGGTAGTCAAATGTATTTTCATTAGGTATAAATAAGGGATGAAAGGATATAAGCTCTAGGATCCTACATCAAGGAGAACAGTGTATAGTAGAGATGTGGTATTCAAAGAAGTTGGAGGTAAGTTTGAGCCTGAGAAATTGTTTTAGACCGATAATTATCTTGATAAGGTGCAATTTGAAGACAAAGAAGATGATTTATATGATTCGACTGAATATGAGGAAGAGGTGGAACAATTGACTCTGGTGATAAGGAGGTCAGAAATAATAAGAAAAATAGTTGAAAGGTATAGTCTGTCTGGCTTTTGTTCCGCATTTGTGTTAAATTCCATCGATGATGAGCCCAATTCGGTTGGTGAGGTAGTCAAATCGATAGAGGGTAAACTCTGGAAGGACGCCATGGTCGAAGAGATGAAATCCTTGTACAATAATCAGACATGGGATTTAGTCAAGTTACCTAAGGGAAGAAGTATCGTCGGTAGAAAGTAGGTGTTTAAGAAGAATATGAATTCTACAGGTCAAGTCGAGAAGTTCAAAGCTTAACTGGTAGTGAAAGGATATTCCCAAGTTGAGGGAGTCACATTTGCTGAGATTTTTTCTCCTGTTGCAAAACTAACTTCCATTTGAGTAGTGATGTCTATAGCTGCAACATTCGATCTGGAGATAGAACATATGGATGTGAAGAAAACATTCCTACATGGGGATCTGGAAGAATGAATCTACATGAAAAAACCTGAAGGATTTGTAGTAAAGGGAAAGCAATATTTGGAGTGAAAACTCAAAAGATACCTTTATGGCCTAAATAAATCGCCAACGATGTGGTACCAAAAATTTTACACATACATCCTTAGTTGGATTTGTGAGAAGCAAATCTGATCACTACATATATTCCAAGGAAGAAGGTGGGAATTTCATATATGTAGATTTGTATGTCAATGACATGTTGATAGTTAGAAACAACATGGACACAATAAACGATGTGAAGAATAAGCTATCCTCCAAGTTCGACATGAAGGAACTCGGTGCAACTAACTTCATTCTAGGAATGGAGATTAAGAGAGATCGAGCTGCTAGAAAGATATTGTTGAATCAGAAGACATATATTGAAACAATTATGAAACGATTCAACATGTAGGAATGCAAACCAGTGAAGGTGCCAATTCTAGTGGGAGCAAGGCTTAGTGATGAGCAATGTCCAAAGAAACAGGAACATATAGAGGACATGGTACATGTTCCCTATGAAAGTGCAGTTGGTAGCCTGTTGTATGCGATGTTTTTCACTTAACCATAAATTTCCCATGCAGTGGGAGTGTTGAGAAGGTACATGTTGACACCTTGAAAGGAGAATTGGACAATTTTCAAAAGAGTATTCAGGTATTTGTGTGGCACAAAGGACTATGCTATATTCTACCAAGGAAATCTTGGATGTGACAGTGGTAAATTGGATGTACATGTCTTTGTCGACGCTAACTAGGTTGGAGATATGGATCGACGGAGGTAGACCAATGAATATGTCTTCAAGATGCTCTGTGGAGAAATAAGTTGGAATAGCAAGTGGCAGGCAGTCGTAGCCTTGTCAACAACAGAAGTTGAATACATGGTGACCACTCATGGAAGCAAAGAAGTGGTATGGATTCAAAGATTGTGTTCAGGAATTGGGTTTGGGTAGAGATCTATGAAGGTAAGTTGTGATAGACAAAGCATAATATTAATGGAAAAGAACCTTTCTTATCATTCAAATACTAAGCACATTTATGTACAATAACATTTCATAAGAGATATGGTGGAAAGTAGCAAGGTTCTATTGGAGAAAGTAGACACGTTGGAAAACATTAAAAACTTGTTAACCAAGTCTGTGAGCATTGTGAAGTTCTCTTGGTGTAGAGAGGCAATGGGCATTGTTTCCCTAGGTCTGTGACCAAAAGTTCAGGAATCTTGTTTTTTAGTAAAGAAGACAACAAGTGGGAGAATATTGGGTTGTTATATTCTTTGCAGTGAAAGTCTAGTTGAGGTGAATCAACTGACGGCTGAGGTCGAGGTAGATCGACAACAAGTCGAAGGTCGAGGAAGTCGATCAAGTAAATTCAAAGTCGAAGATATCGATGATAAGTCAATCGAGAAGAGGTCGACATGTGGGTGTGAGACGACCAACTAGAGACTGAATGGAGGTCGACTGGTAAACATGAATTGCAGTCGACTGCAATTGGATCTTGAGATTTGTGGGATTTGTAGCCAATGATATGCCTGGATCTATAACAATTTTTGGGTGCCAATATTTAGGGTTTTCCTGTTGTAAAGCCTATAAAGAAGCATGTTGTAAGGCCATAAAGGCCATTTTTGTTAGGTGATCATAGAGTGCACTTTTGCAGGTTAATGCATGTGTAAGTGTAGGTTATTGGTCATGTATATGTAAGCCAATTTGGCTACAGGGTTGTTCTTGCTTGTGCAAGAGGGTATGATTTCGATTGTGTCTTAGGTGTGGACCAAAGTTAGACATTCAACCTATACGTGATTCATCCTTCTGAAACCCGCATACATACATGCTTTGTCCTTCTACAAACCACATATACTACAAAACATTCACTCCAAATGTGCAACCTTCTTCGCTTCTCTCTTCAGGGCCATATTCATGAACTTCCATACTTTTCCCCTTATTGAGATCACCAAGCTTCCTAGCACAAGTGTAGACTCATTTGATGCTAACTCCATTCTTTTATGTTATTATTATGTCATAATGACTTCTCTCCTATATATGCAATCCTTAGGGGTCACCATAGAATACCCTCCACAAGTCAACATCAAATTAGGATTTCCTTGTGGGTGTGAAGCCTCAACATAAGACCACAAATCCCATCATCAAACCCATGAATCCCCCACTCAAATCCAAGGGGGTTTTCTCCAAAACAAAAGTGTGATGTGGTTCCCATTATTATTACCACATGACAAACAAATAGGGTCATGTGACAATACCTTACCAAAGGTACAAAAATCAACAATGATATATAGGGTAGCTCATTATAAGTAGTAATGGTACACATGGGAGAATACTCTATTAGAGGGAATTGGAAAGTGTTTTCCATAATGTGTCCCAATAAGGTTGGAGTATTTGAAGATGTTGGGACCCATCTAAGTGTAAGGTGGGAGGTGTTGGATAACGCTAATGGTGGGAAAACATTGTATTGGTATGTGGATAGGGCTTGCAATATGTAAGTTGATAAAAATCAATGATCTTTATATGTTGGGGAAACATGATGGTGTGGAAGAATGAAGAAGATACTACCTTCATAGAATACTTATAGGTGTTTTTCACTCATAAATTCACCAAATAGGCCACCCTCTTGTAAATGGTTACATAGAACAATTTAAAATTTTATCGATTTATCTATAATATATAAATATTTAACTATAGGTGGGGACTCCTAGGAAGAAACCAATGTTATTTACCTTCAAATATCCCATTGGATGGAGTATCACCTGTATGTTAATGTGATTCAATGAGCATTTATCATGATTATATTTTACTTGCAGTTCAGAGATCAGTCTCATGTACAATTTCCATTGGTATTGGGCACTTCTATGATTTGATTATGAGTTTGTCAAAAAAGAAAGATGTTTTTTCTCATAAATTTCAAAGAAACTTCAATTGTTACAAAAATATTATGATGAGGTCACAAAGGTTATCGAGTAACTCAAGGTTCTTGTTTACAAATATTATGTATCAACAACATGCATATCATAAGTCTGGTTACTAGTTGGTTATATGGCACATTTTAAAAGAAAAAGAGGTTTGTTGTGCAAATATTATTCCTGGTATATAGTTCAACGCATGAATAAAAATTTGATATTATCCATGTTTCACATTCATGTAGTAGCAGATTGTTGTTTTGCATGAGGTTGACACATTGAAGTTAAAGTGCATATGATATCAAGATAATACATATGGTATAATCGAATAGCATCACCTTTTACACCTTTCTTCTTTTATTTACATTGATTTCTATATACCTAGTGCGTGGTTTATTGGTAATGAATATGGGACAGAGTTTGATAAAGTTCGGTTGTCATTTGAATTATCGTTGAATGGTTATGTGGTGAGATGGTTCTGGGCACGTGATAGTTGGAATATGTGGCACGTTTGTTTGGTATGTAATTGGCATTGATTGATATAGTGGAAGTGTGATTCGGATTAGGAATTAATGTGATAACAATATTGGAGAACGTGAGGTCCCATGCATTGAATGCATGGGACACATTCATTTCACCGAGGTTGTCACCCTCAAACATTCTGAAAATTTTCATTTTGTTTTTTGAGTTTTGAGCTCTAGAGAAGAAGAACTATTCGACCCCTTGCTGTGGTTGTTGTTGACGCTATAACTCATTTTTTTTACAAGGAAAACAAGCGTTGAAGGTATGAAGTCTTAGCATGTACCCATCAGATACATGTTGTTGTTTGCAATAATAATTTCGAAAAATAATCTATTTGATGTGTGAATAAGCATGTTGTTTGCTCATGGACTCATTTTTTGGTTTACTCTTTCAATTTCAATAGTTTTGTGTATTCATAAATGCCAGGATGCTTTTAAATCCCTCACGTTTCGTTACATTTTGGGTTTTATCCTCGAGCGTTTTTCTCTGTGTATATATTTCATTATGGGGAACTATTGTTTTCGTATGGCCACATAATACAAAGGGATTATTCACAATTCTCTTTTTCAATTGTTTACCCTACGGTGACATGCTTTCACTATGAAATGGCTAGCCTTCTGGTCATATTACTTCATGGTAAATTATGTTTTTTCTTTAAAAAGCAAGATTTGTATGACATATAAGCATCACTGTCTGAAGCTCGAACGATTTGAGTTTGTTTTTTTGTTTGTTTGACACCTTTGCATTTATTTGTTAGTTGATGGCATGGGTACGTGATTCTTCAAATAAAGGAGTGTTCTTTATCTAGTTTCGAACCCTCATTTTATTTTTGGGCTAGTACTTGGTACTTTGACAACATTACATCGAGCTTGCAATTGTGAAGAGGATAGAATGTAGTCTCAAATCCTTTGTTTTTGTTAAATGGGTATGATAATATCTATACTATGGTCGTTGGTTTCATTGGAAGGCTTGCGGTATGAAGCATTTTATTGAAAATTATTTTTCTCCTCGAAGAAACATTTGTTTTTCACCTCGGGCTGTTGAGGATTTTACATGCTCAGTCTGGATGATAACTCAACTTCTTACCCAAAAAATTGTTGAATATATTTCTTTAGACAAAAACAAAGTATTTCTTGTATCAAACCCATATATTGGAATGAGCATTCTACAATATTCTTTATTTTTGGGTGATTATAGTTTAATCTCGAGAATATTTTAGGTATCTACTTGAGCTCGATGTTTTATTACTCATTTAGATATTGATGGCATGGAAAAGTTACAGTTTTGGAGAAGATGTCAGAGGCAATTTTGAGCCTTTGTTGTTTTAATATATATGGTGGTGGCATAAATGGTATACATATTGAGTTAACCAAAAACATGGCTTACAGTGTCACAGTGAAAAGTTATTAAAACAGAGTGAAATTTGACTCAGTCGAAAACAGTTTTAAGGACACATGACTTTATTTGGCATATGTTTTTCTATAATATTACATATATGGATTCTAGCATTTGTTAAACATAAATGTGGTGTCTGGGTATTGTAATAAGAAGAATGTGAATGATTGTTTGGGAACCACAATGTATTGTTTTAACAAACAAGACCAAACTCCCTCATACTACCACCATTCATAAATTATTTCTTAATCGTGTTTCCATATATCATTTCAAAATGTCATTTTTTTCGCCATGTTATACGAAATTAAAGGTTTGTGTGTTAGTTAATGTTATAAATGAATAAAAAAAGAAAATTTTATGATCAAAGGAGCAGAATTTGAAGAGATATGTTCCAAGGAGATTATGATCAATAGCCTCTATTTGGGTGCACAAGGCCAATTCCCTCATATTCTCATTTTTCATAAGTTATTCCCATCTCCCAATTCTATTTTCATTTTTTCCAAATCTCTTCCACTTGATGTATAATAAATTCATTTGACAATGAAAGGCTAGTAGTGACAATTTGACGCAACACCCCACCTCAACAAGGCCTGTTGACCTCCCAGTCTTTGGATCTTCAAATATCTCTGAGCCGAAATGGCTCTTCGAGTCCCACTGGAACCTTCAATGCATACAAAGCCAGAGGTCATTCTTAGAAGTTAAGCCTACGCGAGGAAGCACTAGGCGCAAACATCTACTCCACATGACCGTCGGTGTGACCACTAACTTAACCTGACAAGGCATTTCAAATTTCACGACTTCGTGATTTTTATCGTGAGTCCCTCAACTCCTTCGATTCCCAAAACCCTGAAAATGGCTAGCGATCCTCAAATCCTCCCTTAGGCTTCCTCCATATGACCTCCAGCTAAGTCTTGGGGCCTCACCTCCAAGTGCATCAGGATTTCGTGACTCGTGAGTTCGCAATGTAACACTCCTCCTTTTCTCTAAAGTCTGAACTCACGACTTCTCTCCACAAATCAACAGTCCTGAACCTCCCACGATTTGACCGTCCAAATCCTTCCTTCGGGATATCATAATTTCGCGAGTTGGGATTTCGCAACTCATGACTCCAAGTCACAAGTTTCTCCACACTCCCGAATTCCTAAAATATGGAAATTCGAAGCACCAGATCAATGGCTCTCATTCTCGAGATCTGACGCCTACTATCTCTCATGATCTTGCAAGTGTTGAAAGACTCTCACCTTAATCTCCTTGTAAATACGTTGAATCCTATGGTTCACAGAAATCTGCAATTCTCCCTACGGGAATTTGCACCATCCATTCAGACTCTTGATATTTCCTTAACAAATAACTTGGCATCCTCCCTCCTGAGATTTTCCTTCCGTGAGATGACTTTGACCCTCGTCTTTCCTTCAAACACTTCAAAGTCTCTATAATTATTATAACGGATTACTGTTGTTGGAAACCGTACATGTCTGTTGTTGATTCGAAGAATGGTTATCATACCTATGAGCATCTCTCCCAGGTGAGAGAGAGTTTATTGGGAAGTGAGTTCTATTGGAAGGGAGTCTCGTAGAATCCAAAGTACTCTAAGACTTTTAGCCCAGCCTGTTGTTGAAGCCCAAGGTAAGGGAGGTGTACTGGCCAATGGACTTGTATTAGTGAAGGTGTATCCTTTTGGGGTGGAGAAGGTGTGTGGGGAATGAGGGTTCGTGTGTTGTGGGCGTAAGTGGCTCCTGGGATAAAAGATCCTTCCTGTTTCTTTGTAAAACTTCCTTGTTGTCCTTGTCAAGCCTTGAATTACCTTGCCCGATGGAGTTTAGTCCCAGCTTGAGGGTGACCTACTGCTAAGAATGATGAGTAGTACGGTCCAAGGCTAGGAGGTTCGTGGAAGGTATGGATGCAGTTGATGGATTTACTCCATATAAAAGATAAGTATCATTATGTGTTTAATTATGTATTTTATGCATGTTGTTGTGATGTTGTATTTCTTCATGTATTTCGTTTCTTGTATGAATTGCTCTTAATTATATTTAATTCTCTATGATAGTAGTAACTCTATGTTAGTTGTGTTAAGTTCATTAAAGTGCATATATTTTATATAAGTTGTAAATTCTGCATGGTATCATTACCTGGTCTTTGGATGGTCAGGGATGTTACACTATGGTATCAAAGCCCCAGGTTTCAACGCTGAGCCTAAATGGGAAAGATAAGTGGTCTTTGGACCCAAGGTTTTGAGTGGAAATGGTGCTCTGATGGAACCAATTTGGAACCTTAGAATATTTCTTAGGTCCACAAGATACTTAGCCATGTTATGAAGCTCCAGAGGAGTAGCATAGAATAAAACCGCAGGCGACGTGGTGTTTGACCAGAGAGAGAGAGAGAGAGAGAGAGAGAGAGAGATCTCAACACTTGGGGTGTTGAGAGCCATAGGATATGTTAGGGAAAAAGGAGAGTCCTTTACGACTATCAAATCCTGAGAAGGTGTAGGAAGGTTATCCTGGAAGCCTTTCGGAGTTCAACAATCGAGAGAAGTGGGGTGCACTGAGACACAAACCTCTGAAACCTGAAACTCCAAAATCCCGAGAAGATCTACACCATAGATATGGGAAAAAGAGCTTCACCGTTGGATCAAGCAAAATAGCAGATTGTAATTTCGGGAGTTCGGCTATCGGGAGAAGTGGGATGTGCTGACGCATAAACTCCCGAAGCCCGAAATTACGAAGTCCCGAAGAGTCAAAGTAGTGGGTCATGCTAATGCCACTTGGATGGACGTGGACACATGGGATGTGTGCCATGTGCCGGTGGGTTTCGAAGGAAAACGTAGACACAGTGGGTCAAGATGGTGTCACCTGGGGTAACGTGGACCTTCTTAAGTACACCACGTGTCACCACTGCGGTTGGTGACAACTGTGTTGTGAGCCCAGAGGTTAGAAAGGTCAGAAGTTTGGAAGTCGGGAGTTGGAGAGGGAAGCAAGTGTGGAAGCTTCCAGGACTAAAGTCTCGAACCTCTGAAACCCAAAACTTCGAAGTCCCGAAGCTCTGAATTTCTGAAGGCTTCGATGAAAAAATTTCCCTTGTGTATGTCCACCGTTGGATGTTAGGTATGGTGGATGGCTGATCTGCTTGCCTCGCGATTTCGGTAATTCAGAACTCCGAGTAACTGATGTGCCATGATTGGAGTTTTCCGAAAGCTGAAGTCCCGATTAGAGAACCTTGAGATCTAGCACTTGGTCAAGACCCATGGTCCCGTGGGTTGGAGAACTTAGAGAAAAAGGCTATGGCCTGAGTTTACTACAGAGCCGAGCAGAGCTCGGAAAATTCATGAAAACTGAATGTTTTATTGAATCTAATTTTTTTATGAATGTTGTGGGAATTGTTAAGGAATAATGGCCTGACAAATTCTGGTTTTCTTCACGTTATGATGCAGAAGCTCAACAAGTGCCAAAACCGAATAGAATTTCCATTGAGTGCAAAAGAAATGGAAGAGGCACATACTGTTTCCAGTTCTGAGGATGAAGCAAAATGAATGGATGTTCGTTTGGGAGTTGAAGGATCGAACTCCAATGGAAATGGATAAGAGATAGATAAGGAAGAGAATATGATGAAAATCATTGAATGATTGTAGGAATACGCCCAGGCTCACCGATCTGATAACAAAAAGCTCATGAAATCCAGGGATCAACAAGGAAAATTGAACTTAAAGTTGATGCAGAGTCTAGAAAGAATCGAAAGGAAGTTGGATAAGGAGAGTGAATCAAACAAAACAGGGAGTCACAAGAATCCTGATAGGAAAAGAAGATCAAGAAGCATTAGAAGGCATCATCATGAGTCCCCGAAACATTCCAATAAGGAGGCACACAGTAGTTCAAGTCCATCTCCTACTAGAAAACATAGGAGATTTGAAGTGGATGAACTGAAGGGTGAAATGAACAAGATTAAACTTCCTACTTTTGACAGGGAACACCAGAAAGATGAAGATGCCGAGACTTGGCTGCTGAGCATGAGGAAATATTTCCAACTATAGAGATATTCTTCTCATGTAGAGGGAATAATTTTCATTTACCAACTTAAAGGAAAGGCATCCGTATGGTGGGAGAATCTTGTGCAAGTAAAACACGCCAGAGAGAAGAATGTTGCCTGGAGAGAGTTCAAGAGAAATTTTGAAAAGAAGTACTTAACTAAGAGATACTATGACAGGAAGATGAAAGAGTTATTTGAACTCAAGCTGGGCAGCATGACCATTGATGAATAAGAACAAAGATTTTTGGAATTGTTGAAGTATGTTCCCTTAATCAAGGACGAGACTGTCAAAATTCAAAGGTATCTGAGTGGACTCCTAGCTTCCATTAGTGATAAGATCTAGTATGATGACCCAAAGACTATGGAAGAAAACTTAAGGAGAGAAAAATGATTATATGATCAACAAAAAGAAAATCCTAAATTCCAAAAAGATTGGGAAGACAAGAACAAGTTTATGAGAGAATAGAGGAAAAAGGGAAACAAACCACCATTTTTCAGGAATAGTCCTCAAGGACAACTATATTTTAGAGATCCCGTGAAGTTTAAAGTGGGTGGACAAATGCCAAGACAACCACCTATGGAATATTGGAGCTGTAAAGGAAATCATAGGTACAGAGATTGCCCCCATAGAAATGACAAAGTGAGAGCTATCCACAATGTGCAGTAGGCAAAAACAGTGGAGGACATGGGAAATAGAGTACCAAGGATCTACATAACCATGGACAACAAGAAAACATAATATCAGTCGCACATGATTGAAGTAGACGATATGATCATCAACCATGTCTTTACTATTTTAATTGATTTGGGGGCTAGCCATAGTTATATAGATCCTAGAGTGGTGGAAAGTTTGCAATTGTCAAAAAGAAAACATGAAAAGTCTTGGTTAGTGCAGCTGGCTACAAGAACCAAGAGAAAATTCACTGAGTTACTTAAATCCTGTTCAGTGGACATGAATGGACTGAGCACAAAGGCTGAATTGAACATTCTGCCTTTAGGTTCTTATCACTGTCTAATTAGGATGGACTAGTTGGACCAACACCATGTCGTATTGGACTTTCGTAAAAAGGAATTCACTTGCCTAGATAAGGAAGGGAATTAAATAATAGTCCAAGGAATGCCTAGAGTTGTTGATATCAGAGAAATGTCAGCAATGCAGTTGAAGAAGTTCTATAGGAAAGGCTCTCAATTATTTGTAGCTCATGTGGAGGAAGAATCTAAGGATGAGGTCTCAAAGATTGGAGATCATGAGATACTAAAGGAGTTTGAAGATGTATTTTAGGAGGTACACAGACTACCCCTGAAGAGAGATATTGAATTCTCTGTAAAGCTGATACCTGGAACAACTCTAGTGTCAAAAGCTCCTTACAGAATGAGTATGCCAGAGATGAAAGAACTACAATTGTAGCTTGAAGAGCTTCTGAAGAAGGGGTATATATGCCCAAGCGTGTCACCTTGGGGTGCCCTGGTTCTGTTCGTGAAGAAGAATGATGGGACGTTGAGATTGTGTATCGATTTCAAATAATTGAACAAAGTAACTGTAAAGAACAAATATCCTCTGTCAAGGATTGATGACCTCTTCGATCAGTTGAAGGATGCAAATATATTTTTGAAGATAGATCTCAGGTAGGGATATCACCAGGTAAGGATAAAAAGGATGAATACATCAGCAAGGACTCCTTTATAACAAGGTATGGTCATTATGAGTTCACAATCGTGTCATTTGGCTTGTCGAATGCACCCGTTGTTTTTATGTGCCTGATGAATGGTGTATTCAGGGACTATCTAGAAAAGTTTGTCATAGTCTTCCTGGATGAAATTCTAGTGTATTCCAAGTCAAAGGAAGAGCATGAACAACATCTGAGGATGGTGTTTCAAGTGTTGAGAGGGCACCAACTGTATGCCAAATTGAGAAAGTGTTCATTTTATCAAAATCAGATCCATTACTTGGGGCATATTATTTCGAAGGATGAGATAATTGTAGATCCTGAGAACATTGAGGCCCTCAAAGAATGGTCAGGTCCAAAGAACGTGATGGAAGTCATATCATTTATGGGTCTAGCTAGTTATTACAAAAGGTTTATCACATGATTCTCGAGGATATCTCACCCTATCACTTCCTTGCAAAGGAAGGAGAAGAAGTTCTAGTGGACAAAAGATTGTGAGAGAAGCTTCCAACAATTGAAGTAAATGTTAACCAATTCTCCAATCTTGAGGATTGCAGATCCAAATGAATATTTTGTGGTGTGCACTGATGCATGTAAAGAAGGAATGAGAGGAGTCCTCAATCAGTATGGATTTGTAATTTGTTATGAATCCAGAAAGTTGAAAGAGCACGAAAGGAACTATGAAACTCATGACTTGGAGTTGGCATCCATAGTACACACTCTAAAGAAATGGAGGTGTTTCCTCATGGGGAGGAGGTTTGAACTGAGGATAGACCATAACGGTCTGAAGTATTTGTTTGATCATCCAGCCTTGAATGCTAGACATAGTAGGTGATTGGATTTTTTTTGTGAGTATGATTTTGATATCAAGCATATCAAAGGGAAGGAGAATAAAGTGGTCGATGCACTCAGCAGGAGAGCACATGAATTACATTATACAACCATTAGCATGTACAAAAACGATATTAAAGGAAAATTTTTCAGAGGCTTCAAATACAGATTTGCAGTACATGGATTTGGTAGAAAAGCTAAAGAAAGGTGAGATGCCACAGAAAGTGGAAAATTATAAGCTGAAAATGAATGGAATACTTTTGTACAATAACAGAATTTATGTACCTAATGTCCATGACTTGAAAAGTAAGATTTTGCATGAAATTTATAATGTGCCTTATGCAGGACACCCTGGATATCAAAAGACTGTGGCAGCAGTCAAGAGCCATTACTTTTGGCCAGGTATAAAGAAAGAGATTGTAGAAGACATCACCATATGTATGGAATGCCAAAAGGTTAAAACTGAGCATAGGAACCCAACAGGGTTGTTGTAGGCATTACCCATTCCTGAGTGGAAGTGGGAAGTGGTGACAATGGATTTCATCATAGGATTTCCTAGAACAAACAAACAACATGATTCAATCATGGTGGTAGTGGACAAGCTTACAAAAGCTGCCCATTTCATTCCGTTAAAGACTACTTACAAGGAAATAGATATTTCTGACATCTTTATGAAGGAAGAGGCATGATTGCATGGAATTCCCAAGACAATTGTGTCTGACAGGGACCCGAAATTTACCTCCAAGTTCTAGAAGGCATTGTTCAAAGGAGAAGAACGAATATGAACTTTAGTACTGCTTATCATCTTGAATATAATGGGAAAACAGAGAGGGCGAACCAAGTGATAGAAGGCATGCTAAGGATGTATGTGATGGACAACACGTCTAAATGGGAAGACTACCTACACTTGGTAGAATTCGCCTACAACAATGGGTATCAAGCATCACTGAAGATGAGCCTGTTTGAGGCACTTTATGGCATAAAGTGCAATACTCCAGTAAGATGCGATGATCCAATAGATAGAGTAGTGGTTGGGCCAGAGTTGCTCAAGTAAATGTAAGAACAAATGCTAAAGATTAGGCAGAGTTCAAAAGTTGCCCAAGACATGCATAAGATTTATGTTGATAAGAACATAATCTACAGGGAGTTCAAAGTGGGTGATCATGTTTTTTCTGAAAGTAAAAGCTAATAGAAGTTCCCTGAAGTTGGGAAATTGTTCCAAGTTGGTAGACATATTTTGTGGGCCATTTGAAATCCTAGAAAGAATTAGACCAGTTGCATATATGATTGCATTGCCTGCATCCATGACTGTACATAATGTGTTTCATATTTCATTGCTTAAGAAATATATACTTGATGCTAATCATGTAATCTATTGGGATGTGATTCAAGTGGAATAAGAAGGCGTCTTGCAGGTGCATCCGATGCATATACTGGACCAGAAAAGAAAGCATCTTTAGAATCAAGCCATAAGACTTGTAAAAGTCCAGTGGACCTGGTACGATCCTGAGGATGCAACATGGGAACATGAAGATGCTATGCGGGAAGAGTACCCACATCGTTTTGATGATTTTGGAAATCTTGTTGTTGTTTTATAAATAATTTGCACTGAGGATAGTGCAAAAATAAGGGGAGTGGATTTTAATAACCCAAGGTCGATCCCCTTCTGAATTGTAATTTTTCTTATAGGCTGGTGAGCCAAGTGGTTATAAGATGAAAGACTTATGTGTTAATAGGCTAGTGAGCCATATGCCAAGGCCAGGAGCCTTTTCTTTTGTATATGTAATTATGAAGATCATTATTAATAAAAAAATATAAACACTGTTGCATGTAGTCCAACCACGAAGAAGAGTTATGGGGGACTAAGAACCACTAGGTAGGGTAATGAAAGGGGGGGGATAAGTATTTGGGTCTAGGGGGTAAACTAGGGGACTTACCTCTAGAGGAATAATATTTTAATATTATTTCCTGAAGACTATAGTGAACATAATATGTTTTGTTATCCTAAGTCCCTAGAAATGGGGACGTGTGCAAAAGGGAACACATGCAACTCCAAGAAGACAAGTGTCAACCTAGGCTCATGCAGTTAAAATTTGAAGCCTCAACTGTGTTGGGGGTTTGCGAGTCATTTTCCTGCCATCCTCTGTCTGAGTTTGTTGGTGGTACTCTGTCTGAACTTTCTTGCCTTTGCGTTGCATCTGCATACCCATGCACAGTGAAGGAAACCCTCACAGTAAGGTTTTCCATCCTTCCATTCTCCCATCCTGTATGTGAATCCTCCTTGCCTCCACATTGTCTGACCTCGACATACCTCTCGCACCTCTGAAAATCGAAATGGTAAAGTCATCTTGTGTTGTTTCTTGTGAAGCTTGATGCAATTGTAATTGCGTGAGCTATGTTGTGACTTAGTGATATGTTGTTTCCTTTTTGGGTGCCCATACCCATTTTCCCTTGTTGTTGTTTCTATTATTGTTTCTTTTGTTGTCAACTGTGCCCGGCTGTAGCTAATTCGACGAATGGTTATTAGACCTATGAGCATCTCTCATAGGTGAGAGAGAGTCTGTTGGGAAGTAAGTTCTCCTGGATGGGAGTCTCGTAGTAGCCACAGTACTCTGAGACTTTTGGACTAGCCTGTTGCTGAAGCCCAAGGTAAGGGAGGTGTACTAGCCGATGGAATTGTATTATTGAAGGTGTATCCTCCTAGGGTGGAGCAGGTGTGTGGGGAATGAGGGTCTATGTGTTGTGGGCATAAGTGGCTCCTAGGATAAAATATCCTTCCTGTTGCTTTGTGCAACTTCCTTGTTGTCCTTGCCAAGCCTAGAATTACCTTGCCCGATGGAGTTTAGTCCCAGCTCGGGGGTGAACTACTGGTGAGAATGATGAGCAGTATGGTCTAAGGCTGGGAGGTTTGTGGAAGGTCTACATGCAGTTGGTGGATTTACTATAGATAAAAGATAAGTATCATTATGTTTTTAATTATGTATTTTATGCATGTTGTTGTGATGTATTTATTCATGTATTCTGTTGCTTGTATGAATTGATCTTAATTCTATTTAATTTTGTATGATACTAGTAACTCTATGTTCGCTGTGTTAAGTTCATTAAAATGCATATATTTTATATAAGCTATAAATTCCGCATGGTAGCATTACCGAGACTTTGGATGGTCGAGGATTTTATTGGTTACAAATTGTAAATCATGGTTGTCACTATACAAAATGAACTCCTTCGGAACCAAGTAATGCCTCCATTTCTTCAACTCTTGTATGAATGCATACAAATCTTTATCATACGTGGAATATTTCATTTTGGCCTCGTTCAAATTCTCACTGAAGTATGCAATTGGTATATTGTATTGACTTAAGATTGCTCCAACCACAAATCCACTTGTGTCACATCTCACTTGAAATGGTTTGATGAAATCTGGCAAAACCGGAACTAACTATCCAGTTATCTTCTCCTTTAACAAATTGAAACTTTTCTCTGCTTCCTCTGTCTAATGGAAATATTTATGTCTCTTCTTAACTATGTCCATCATTGGTGCACACATTCCACTAAATTTTTTGATGAACTTCCTGTAAAAACTGGCTAATCCATGGAAGCTTCTGACTTCAAAGATATTCCTTTGTTAAGGCTATTCTTTGATTTCTCTTACCTTTTTAGGATCCATCTTCAACTCATTCGAAGAGATCACGAAACCCAAATAAACGAGTTCCTTCTTCATGAAAGACGACTTCTTCATATTTATCAACAACTTCTCTTGTTGCAACCTCCTCTTTACTAAATCTAAGTGTCTCAAATTTTCTTCCTCAGTCTTACTGAAGATCAATATATCATCAAGATACACAATTACAAACTTCCCAATGAAATCTTTCAAGAATTCATTCATCAACGTCATAAAATTACTTGGCGCATTTGTCAAGCCAAATGGCATGACAAGCCATACATACATCCCTTCATTCATCTTGAATGTTGTCTTCCATTCATCACCTTCCCTCATCCAAATATGATGATATCCACTCTTTAAATCAATTTTTGAAAAAAAAAATTCTCCATTCAAGAAATCCATCAAGTCATCCATCCTAGGTAAAGGAAATCTATACCTGATGGTGATTTTGTTTATATCCCTCGAGTCTGTACACATCCTCCATCCACCATCTTTCTTCGGACTTAACATTGTTGGTACAACGCATGGACTCAAGCTTTCCCTAATCGACCCTTTGTCCATCAAATCATGGACTTGCTTCTTGACCTCTTCATTGTTCTGCAATGCCAATCTATATGCTACTTTTTTTGGTAAACTCACTCCTGGTATAAGGTCAATGTGATGGCTTATACTTCTGATGGGCTGCAACGAACAAGGTAAATCATCCACTATATCAGGGAAATTCTCTAGTAGTTCCTGCATCTCCTTAGGTAGATCATCTATTGAGGCAGTGGTCAAAATGACTCTATGTTTTCTCACCACATCAAACTTCTTTTCTTCATCCTTCTTGACTTCATCCAGAATTTCCTTCCCACTCATGAGAAGTATACTATTTCTTGTTTCTTCTTTCACCTTTTTGTCTTCAATTGGCAACAACATATGCATCCCACCATTCTTTTCCAAGGTATAAGTGTTCTTTCTTCCGTCATGGAAAACATTTATATCATATTTCCAAGGCCTCCCAAACAAAAGATGACATACATACATGGGGATAACATCACATAAGATCTCATCTCTATATCCCCCTATCTTAAATTCAACTAAACATTGTTTAGTGACTGTTACCTGATGTCCCTTTTGCAACCATGAGACTTTGTATGGGCTTGGATGTGCACCTGTCTCCAATTCCATCTTCTCCACCATCTTGTGGATATTAAATTATCCATTCTTCCACTGTCCACTATCACCTTGAATACCCTATCCTTGGTCTTGCAAGCAGTTCTAAACAAATTGTTCCTCTGGACTGGATTCTCCACCTCTTTTTTTGGTTTCAAGAGAATTTTCCTCATCATCAAGGATCTTTTGCATTCTGCATCTTCTGCCTCAACATTTTGCCTTTGTGCTTTTGAAATATGAGCTTCGCCTCCTCCATATCTTTTTCTATCGGGACATTCCCAAGATTTTTGTCTGATCTTTCCACAGGAAAAACACTTTATTTCACCTCCTCTTCCTCTTCCTCTTCCTCTTTCTCGAGAAAAAGTGTTCCTATTGACATACTATATTCCTTGTGAACTTCCTCCCCTTTCTAGGTCATTATGTGGTTTCTTTTCTTCATCCTTGGGCTTCTATACTCTGTCCTGGGCAATTTCGTTGCCTCTGCTCTGACTTCTACCTCTGCCCCTTTGACCTTTCTTTTAGGCCAATTTCTCTTATGCCTTCAGAGCAATCTAATAAGCATCTTCCACATTCTTGATTGTCACCATGCTCATCTCATCCTGAATGTCATATCTCAGTCCATTCATGTATCTAGAGACATTTTCATCATCACTCTCGCGATGACCAACTCTAATGTTTATCCTATAAAACTCCTCAGTGTATTCCTTCACTGTCATCCCTTTCTGTCTCAAATTCTGCATTTTTCGAAACATATTGATTTGGTAATCTCTGGGTATAAACTTGGCTTTCATCTTGGCGACCATTCTGTCCCAACTTTTGATTCTTTTTTTTCCTTTGCAACGCTTGTCAGCCTGTAGTTCATCCCACCATAGTGCTTCTTTCCCTTTCAGTCTAGTGACATCATGATTTACTTTCTTATCTTCTTCAATGTCTTCATAATTGAAATATTTATCCAGAGCTATAAACCAATATAGAAGCTCCTTAATGTCTAAGTTGCCTTCATACATTGGGATGCCCATTTTTTCTCTGGAACCTATTTTTGCAACATCCATGAATAAATGTTCCTCTGCAGCATCTTCGACTGTAATTTATTCTTCGAGTCCTCCTTCATTTTCTCTTTCAGCGTCATTGATATCTCCAGTATTAGTTGTCTGTCTCTGTGTTGTTTCCATAGCATCCAATCGAGCACAAAGTTCTCTCATTTCTCTTTCCATGGCTGGATCGGGCATCGGTATTTCTTGAATTCTTCTTGGTGGCATTGTTCCAATATGTCCATGCAGAATTCAAATCACAACTGTCCTATGTCTTCCCTCTATAGAAAAAAAAATTGTTATCTCTGATACCACCTGACATAGCACCCCACCTCAATAGGGCTTGTTGACTTCCCAGTCTTTGGATTGTTGAACATATTTGAGCCTAAATGGCTCTTTGATTTCCACTGGAACCTTCAATGCATAAAAAAACACAGGTCCTTCTTATAATTTATGCCTATGCAAGCAAGCACTAGGCACAAACCTCTACTCCACATTACTGTCGGCGTGACCATTGACTTAACTTGAAAAGGCATTTCAGATTTCGCGACTTCGTGATTTTTATTATGATTCCCCCGACTCCTTCGATTCTTGAAACCCCAAAAATGGATAAAATTCCTCAGCTCCTCCCTTAGGCTTCCTCCATATAACCTCCAGCCAAGTCCCGGGGCTCACCTCCAACTGCGTCGGGATTTCGCGACTTATGAGTTTGTTATGTAACTCTCCTCCTTTTCTCTGAATTCCAAACTCACAACTTCTCTCCACAAATCAACGATCTTGAACCTCCCATGATCTGATGGTCCAGATCCTTCCTTTGCGATATCGGAATTTTGTGAATCGGGATTTCACGACTCATGACTCTGAGTCACAACTTTCTCCACACTCTCGAATTCCTGAAATATCGAAATTCAAAGCGCGGGATCAATGGATCTCGTTATCAAGATTTGACAACTGTTATCTCTCTTGAGCTTGCGAGTGTTGAAATACTCTTGCCTTAATCTCCCTATAACTTTGCTGAATCCTATGGTTCACAGAAATATGCAATTCTCCCTTCGAGAATTTCCACTGTCCATTCAAACTCTTGATAATTCATTACCAAATAAATTGGCGTCCTCCCTCCCAAACTTTTCCTTCTCTGAGATAACTTCGAACCTCATCTTTCCTTTGAACACTTCGAAGTCTCTATCCCTCCTGAGCTTGGTTCTTGCTATAAAATCAAGGATTCTAAGGGATTCTTGCACGCACTCCTTGCGACCTTCACGATAATCTTTGATTATCTGAATACTCCAACTCTGCACACTTCTTGTGACAAAAGTTCTTCAACCACTTTCCTTGGTTGGAAAATTCCAAGACTTAACTCAGCCTGTGCACACCTTGCATGAATCTGTGCTATACTTTCACTTATGTTGGTATAGGAACAACTCTATCTCTCTTGATTTTTTCTGAGGTAAAACTCAGAATCTTGTCAACGCAATCCTTGTAGAACTTCATTGCACTCCTTGAAGGAATTCTCAGTACGAAAAACAATTGAAACTCATACTCTCCCTCTAACAGACTTCATACATTCAACATGAAATCATACACATAAGCATTGAAACAAATGCTGACGCAACCCCGCACCCCTTGCCTCGGCAAAAGGCCTCTGCACTGACCTCCCAGTCTTAAGGATCGTTCAAAGTTCACCCTTGAGCCGGAGTGGCTCCTTCGATTATCCCTTGGAATCTCTGTTTAAATTTGAACCACAGGTCTTTCTGCTCCTTACAGCCTTTAGGCCCAATCACTTCTCTGTTCACCACAGAAAGATAACAATCGGGTTTCGGGGTTTTCCAATCCCCGATGTCGCAAACCCTTGCTTCCTCAAATTCCCGATCTCCGATATCCCGATAGGCTCTAACTTCAGTTAGTCCTCTAGGCTAGGGTTCTAGTCCACACGACCTCCTCTTATAATACCGCAGTCATACCTCTTATCGGGATTCGGGGTTTCGAATGTCGGAATGTATTAAACCTCTTGTCCACGGAATCCCCGATTTCCCGATTCTCGATTTTCCAATTGATGACTTTTCCTTTCGGGAAATTTCCTGAAATCTTCGATCTCTACCACGTGTCCTCAAGTATGGATGGTCCTCGCCAGCTTCGGGGTTTTCAATGTGGAAATTCCCGATCCCTCGTTATGACGAGACGACGTCAACTGGGCCCCATAACAGGGATTTCCTCCTTTCAGAATTTCAAACGTTGCAATTCCAAAATGCAAGTGTTTCCCGTCTTCACAATCCACGAAATGCCGATCCCCGACTTTCTTCAGATTTCTGACACGCGTCCCAAGTGGATGGACGGTTCAGATTGACCCTCGGGTTTCACCAACTGCAAAGCCAAAACACTCACTTATGTGAGTCTCGATGACCGAATCCCCGATTTAGATGATCACATGACACGTGTCCACCCTGAGATCCTACGGCTGTGATCTTTTCGCTGTTTCGGGGCTCAACAGGTCTCGGGCTCTTGTCCTCTTAATTTATGAAATGTCGATGGATTTCGATCTCGCCCATGTGTCCCAACTGATGGACGGATCCGATCGGTTACAGGGTTTCCAACATGGATTTTACCGATCTCTTGCTCACAGAACTTCTGATTTGCCGAGTCACGAAACTTCGATGGAGTCTTCCCTTTCGGGACTTTTCCCGAGATCTTAGATATTCGCCACGCGTCCCCTCAAGATGGATGGCTCATATGTATTCCAGGGTTTTCACTATGAAAATTCCTAATCACTCGTCCTCGTGACTCTCGATTTCATGAATTTCGAAATCCCAATGACCACGGCTCGGGTCGAAAATTTTCCTCCTCCCATTCACGAAGCTTAAACTCCGCGCAACTCCGGGTCAATCCAACGACTGACGGGTATCTATGTGAAGATCTGATGGTTCACAACCTCCTAAGCTTGAAATCTGTATGCTACCGTAACCTCCTCGCTTCTCTGGCAGATCTGACGGTTGGCAGGATTTCGCTAATCCCCTTCACAAGATTCTGACCGTTAGTTTCTTCCTCCTTGATGGTTCCTGCGAATGATCTGAGTGTTCCTTCAAAAACTTATCCTCCCACGACACAAACTTACGATGCCTTCTTAATACTTCCAGTCACAACTTCCCTACGCTGTCCTTGCACGGATGAGAAGGCCTTATCCCTCTTGATCTTTCTCACAAATCTGAGTTTTAGAGAAGACTCTTGCGCGCACTCCTTGCAGCAACCTTTAGACACTTTCAATGTTGTATACTTCGACTCTGCACACACCTACAACAACAATCTTTCAATACTTTGCTCAGGTTCGCAACCCTGAGAATCTCCTCGGCCTGCGCACTCCTTGCACGACTCCTGTGTCTAGCTGCACTTTGAGGAAATGAGAACAAAGAGTTATCTCTCCTAAGCTTTCAGAGACAACCCTCTGAATTCCTTGTCAGCGCACTCCTTGCGGAAAATTCAACTGCACTCCTTGCAGGAATCTTTCTCAGATAGAGAAACAATTGAAACTCATTCCTACTTCCTCTCTCAGATTTCAAACATTCAACAAGAAATCATTCATACATAGCATAAAATCAATTGCATGACAGAAAGAATAAACCATTCATGAACATAACATTCAAAGATGCATACACAGAGAATATGTGAACACCATGAGTTTGAATCACAACTTTCTTTATATAAATTCAGAACTTCTGTACATGGAGTCTGCTACACAACTCTCTGCTTCTCTCCCTATGCTATCTTCTCTATTCATGCTTATGCTACAATACACAATGAGGGTGTCTATATCCATTTTCCCTCCACTCCTAAAACTATTAAATCAGAGAATTCAATTCTACCTACTTACATAAATGATTTCTACCTACTATGGACGAGAGCGGATCACTCAAGGTCCTTTACAATATATAAGTATGCCTTTCCTTAAATATCACATTTAAGTTTGGCACATCCATTCTTCAAAATTTTTAAACAATTTATCATGTGCTCAAAATGTGTTGTGTTTACCCCACACTCGCTTGATGTTGACGATGCTCCTGCATCATACTCCCTCGCTTGAAAATTTGCATGGGATCCTATCCATGAGCTCTCACACGGTCTGTCCATGCTTCTAAATCTCTGCTTCACTTTCCCAGCTAGCATCTTCAACTGGATGGCCCTTCCATTTGACCAAATACTCAAAGTATTCTTTTCTTCTGGTCTTCTTGCCAATTCTTTTGTCTAGTATGCTTTCCATTTGTGGCTTCTCTGCGACTGGCATCTACTTTTTCCATTGAACCTCTAACTATTCATCACTTGTTCCTGCTTCCTCAGTTTTGTATGGGTACAAATATGAGACATTGAATATCGGAGAAATTTCGATCCCATCGGGTAATTCAATCTCATAAGCATTTGCCCCAAATTTCTTCAAGACCCTACATGGCCTGATTTTCTTCATCTTCAATTTATTATATGTTCCTCTCAGGAACCTTTCCTTCCTCAAATGTGCCAGAATCAAATCACCAACTTCAAACTGAAGTTGTCCTCTGTGTTGATCTGCTCTACGCTTATACTCCTGGCTTGAATTCTGCAATTGCTCCTTCACCTGGCTGTGAAGTTCCTTCATTGCTTCTGCAAAATATTCTGCACTAGCACTTCTAATCGCAGTCTATTCTGAATCCCTTAATTCAGAAATTCCTCTCAGCTGCATGCCATAGACAACCTGAAATGGACTTTTCCCTGTGCTCCTATTAACTGAGTCATTATACGCAAACTCTGCTTGTGGTAATATGTTGTCCCACTGACTGTGGTGCTCTGTCACCAAGCTTCTCAGTAAGTCTCCCAGACTTATGTTCACCACTTTTGTCTGTCCATCCGTCTGAGGATGATACACTAAACTAAATAACAAGTTAGTTCCCATCTTCTTCCATAAGGTCCTCCAAAAATGCCCGATGAATTTAGTATCTCGATCGGAAACTATACTCCTTGGCAAACCATGGAGTCGAATGACCTCTTTGAAAAACAGGTTCACAATGTGAGTTGTGTCACTGGTCTTCTGACATGGAATAAAATGTGCCATCTTAGAAAATCTATCACCACCACAAAGATTGAATCAAAACCTCTTTGTGTTCTTGGCAACCCCAATACAAAATCCATGCTAATTGCATCCCACGACCTTTCTAATATGGGAAATGGTTGATAAAACCCTGCATTCCGTATTCTTCCCTTCGAATGCTGGCAAATTCTGCATCTGTCCACGAATCTCTTAACGTCTGCTCGCATTCCTGACCAAAAATATGACTCATTCAGCTTTGCGAACGTCTTTTCGTGACCAAAATGTCCTGCTAATCCTCCACTGTGTTTCTCCTTCAGCAGATTCTCCCTCATGGAGCACTTTGGAATACAAAGTTGCTTTCCCTTAAACAACAACCCTTCCTGGATCGTGTATTCTATCCATTGGCTCCTATCTCTGAGAACTAGATTCTCAGTTGCTTCATACGCCTCTTGAAAATCTGGATCATCTGTGTACATGTCCCTGAGATCATCAAAACCCAACGTTTTGACTTTGAACTCCTACAACAACAACCACCTCCTGCTCAAAGCATCAACAACTTTGTTAGCAGTACCAGAAATATGTTTAATCAC
>SNQJ01S0011652.1:194738-227195 GCA_010110895.2 Picea sitchensis
CGCTGCGAGCTTCCACCTTTCTCAGTTCGAGTCTGAGGTTTCTTCCAGTCTTCCTTGGGCTTCTGATTTTTATCTTGGACAACTGATTTGCCTCTGGCTTGACTTCTACCTCGGCCTTTCTGACCCTGCTTTCGGCTCAGCTTCTCTTTAGCCTTTAGAGCCATTTGATAAGCATCTTCCACCGTTCAGATGGTTACCATGCTCATCTCATCTTGAATTTCATACCTCAGGCCATTCATGTACCTGGCAACCTTTCATCATCGCTTTCCCGATGACCTACCCTGATGTTCAGTCTGTAGAATTCTTCAGTATATTCCTTCACTGTCATCAGCTTCTGTCTCAGGTTCTGCATCCTCCTGAACAGAGTAATATGATCATCCCTAGGGATGAATTTTTCCTTCATCTTTGCAATCGTCCTATCCCAGCTCTTGATTTTCTTCTTTCCCTTGCAGCGACTGTCAGCTTGTAGTTCATCCCACCACAATGTTGCATGTCCTTTTAATCTTGTGACAGCATGCTTGACTTTCTTGTCTTCCTCAACATATTCATAATCAAAGTATGTGGCTAGAGCTCTAATCCAGTCTAGAAGCTCCTCTGCATCCAAGTTTTCCTCATAAACTGGAATGTCCATTTTCTCTCTTGCACCCATTCTTGCAATAGCTCTGATCAAACGTTCATTTGATGCATCTTCAACTGCAACTTCTTCTTCACGTTTAGCCTCAATCTCACTTTCGGAATCACTAAGATCCCCAACACTAATTGTACGCCTTTGTGCTGTCTCCATGTCTTCAAGTCTAGCTCGTAGATCACGCATCTCTCTTTCCATGGCTGGATCTGTCATCTTCCTACTTCTTCTTCTCGGCATTTCCCTCTCCTTTTCAGGATTGGGTGATTGTCTATCTCTTCTTCTAGGCAGCATGGTGAATTTTCTTCTTCTCTGCTATAGAAAGAAAATAACCTTTCTGCACTCTGATACCAAACCTGATGCAACCCCGCACCCCTTTCCTCGGCAAAAGGCCTCTGTGCTGACCTCCCAGTCTTAAGGATCGTTCAAAGTTCACCCTTGAGCCGGAGTGGCTCCTTTGATTCTCCCTTGGAATCTCTGTTTAAATTTGACCCACAGGTCTTTCTGCTCCTTACAGCCTTTAGGCCCAATCACTTCTCTGTTCACCACAGAAAGATAACAATTGGGTTTCAGGGTTTTCCAATCCCCGATGTTGCAAACCCTTGCGTCCTCGAATTCCCGATCTCCGATATCCCGATAGGCTCTAACTTCAGTTAGTCCTCCGGGCTAGGGTTCTGGTCCACAAGACCTCCTCTTATACGACCGCAGTCATATCTCTTATCGGGATTCAGGGTTTCGAATCTTGGAATGTATTAAACCTCTTGTCCACGGAATCCCCGATTTCCCGATTCTCGATTTTCTGATTGATGACTTTTCCTTTCGGGAAATTTCCCGAAATATTCGATCTCTACCACGCATCCTCAAGGATGGACGGTCCTCGCCCGCTTCGGGGTTTTCACTATGGAAACTCCCGATGCCTCGTTATGACGAGACAACATCAGCTGGGCCTCATAATAGGGCTTTCCTCCTTTCGGAATTTCGGACTTTGCAATTCCGAAATGCAAGTGTTTCCCATCTTCACAATCCACGAAACGCCGATCCCCGACTTTCTTCGGATTTCTGACACGCGTCCCAAGTGGATGGACAGTTCAGATTGACCCTCAGGTTTCGCCAACTGCAAAGCCAAAACACTCACTTATGTGAGTCCCAATGACCAAATCCCCGATTCAGATGATCACACGACACGTGTCCACCCTAAGATCCTACGGCTGTGATCTTTTCATTGTTTCGGGGCTCAAGAGGTCTCGGGATTTTTTCCTCTTAGTTTCTGAAATGTCGATGGCTTCCGATCTCACCCATGTGTCCCAACTGATGGATGGCTCCGATCGGTTACGGGGTTTCCAACATGGATTTTCTCGATCTCTTGCTCACAGAACTTCTGATTTGCCAAGTCTCGAAACTCCAATGGAGTCTTCCCTTTTGGGACTTTTCCCGAGATCTTAGATCTTTGCCACACGTCCCCTCAAGATGGACGACTCAGATTGATTCCAAGATTTTCGCTATGAAAATTCCCGATCACTCATCCTTGTGACTCCCGATTTCACGAATGCCGAAATCCCGATGGCCATGCCTCGGGTCGAAACTTTTCCTCCTCCCGTTCACGAAGCTTAAACTCCGTGCAACTCCTGGTCAATCCAACGACTGAAGAGTATCTATGTGAAGATCTGACGGTCCACAACCTCCTGAGCTTGAACTATGGACGCTACCGTAACCTCCTCGCTTCTTTGGCAGATCTGACGGCTGGCGGGATTTCGCTAATCCCCTTCACAAGATTCTGACCGTCTGTTTCTTCCTCCTTGATGGTTCCTGTGAATGATCTGAGTGTTCCTCCACAAACTTATCCTCCCATGGTGCAAAATTATGACACCTTCTTANCTGTGCTATCCTTGCATGGATGAGAAGGCCTTATCCCTCCCGAGCTTTCTCACAAATCTGAGTTTTATTGAAGACTCTTGCACGCACTCCTTGCGACAACCTTCAAACACTTTCAATGTTGTATACTTCGACTCTGTACACACCTACAACAACAGTCTTTCAATACTTTGCTCGGGGTCGCAACCCTGAGACTCTCCTCGGCCTGCACACTCCTTGCATGGCTCCTGTGTCTATCTGCACTCTGAGGAAATGAGAACAAAGAGTTATCTATCCTGATCTTTCAGAGACAACCCTCTAAATTCCTTGTCAACACACTCCTTGCGGACAATTCAAATGCACTCCTTGTAGGAATCTTTCTCAGATAGAGAAACAATTGAAACTCATTCCTACTTCCTCTCTCATATTTCAAACATTCAACAAGAAATCATTCATACATAGCATAAAAGCAATTGCATGATAGAAAGAATAAACCATTCATGAACATAACATTCAAAGATGCATACATAGAGAATATGTGAACACCATGAGTCTGAATCACAACTTTCTTTATATAAATTCAGAACTTATGTACATGGAGTCTGCTACACAACTCTTTGCTTCTCTCCCTATGCTCTCTTCTCTGTTCATGCTTATGCTACAATACACAATGAGGGCGTCTATATCTGTTTTCCCTCCACTCCTAAAACTATCAAATCAGAGAATTCAATTCTACCTACTATGGACGAGAGCGGATCGCTCAAGGTCCTTTACAATATATAAGTATGCCTTTCCTTAACTATCACATTTAAGTTTGGCGCATCCATTCTTGAAATTTTTTAAACAATTTATCATGTGCTCAAAATGTGTTGCGTTTTCCCCACGCTCGCTTGATGTTGATGATGCTCCTGCATCAAATGCACAATAGAGCATATAAGAAAACTGTAAACATACCATTCAATAGATGTAAACAGTAACCATAAAAACACCATGAAATTGGATCAAAGCCTTCTTATATTAATTCAAGTGCTTCTGTACATGGTCTCTATAGAAACAACTATCTCCTTATACAACTTCTACAATCTTTGTTATTCTCTTCTCTCTTGATCTACAACTTCTAACAACTACTATGAGAATAATGATACAATACCATACATACGAGGGAGATTTATCGAGTTTTCCCTCCTACAACCTCAAGCTATCTAATCAAATTAAAGCCTACATGTAATTTACATCTATTACATTAAATGCCTCCAACTGGAAGATGAGAACAACACTCAATATATGCATTACAATCTTGAAACCATAAAAGAAAATGTATATTTTCCAGATATTACATTAATGTTTCATCTTTTCAAATTCAAAACATCTTCAAAATGTGTGTTGGTTCATATCCAGTTGTCCTCCACTTGCGCGTTCTTGCGATGCTCCTGCATCACAGTTCAAGTTTGACAGGGCATGCATGAAGTGGTTCTTGAGAGATAATTGGATTTTCCAAAATGTCTGATAATTAATGTAATATTGTTTTTGAACATGTTCCATTATTTTTCCCTACCATTATTTCATTTTTCATACATTGCAAATCCCATCATATTCCTAAAATACATTGATTTTCCCATGTTCGTACAAAATAATTACTCGAGTAGGATAATGAAGTGGTTCAAAAGAAAAATGAAATTTTGGTTATCCCTCTATGTATGTCCTTGGTTGTTGGAATGATTTCTTTTTGTCACTCAGAGCTATTTCCAAATCATGTTTATGAAAATGGTATTTGATGTTTACTTACTATTTGTTTACTATTTGATGTTTATGAAAATGGTATTTGATGCATACTCTAACTTATTCTTGTAAAAATATATTATCTTATTCAATAGAGGAAGTCATGGAAGAGAAAATAGGGGTAGGGGAAGAAGGCCCAATGATTTTTGGGAAACAAACGACTCTGTTTTGCAATTAATTTTGATTCTGAGTCTGAAGAATTCAACAATATTTTGAAAATAGGTTTCCTAAACCTATCGGGACGAGGATCCTTTCAACCACATCCTACACTTGAGATACCACCTCTCTAACCTCATCATAGAATCTATGGTATACCTGGTCAACAACATGTTTCCCTTTCTTCAAAGATACCATCCCTCAAAATAAATTTCAAGGATGGTCAACAGTCTCATTTCCATTACCTCCTCCTCTGCCTAAGCGGCTTGACCTACACATTGCATCATAAGAATCCCATGATTATTTAACCCAACCATTAAAAAATATAAATTCTAAAGTCCACGAACTAGAGCCTAACAAAGGAAAAATACCTTCCCATTTTGCTAATTCTGACCAGTCAGTAACTTCCTCACACTCAATTACCTCTCATTCTCAACATCTCAATCATGAAGATAGAGATAACCCTTTTGGAGATATGCATCCAGAAGCATTATTGGTGAATGGTAATACATTTATATATGCATATTTAGATCTCATAAAGGTAAAAAAGTCACAGGGATGTGAGTTGAGGAAAAATTCCTCACATAAGAAATATGACATGATTTTATAACGTTGTTTTGTGATTATTCCCCTGTTGGAAAGACTTTAGTTTGGGACATAACTTGTTATTTTTGGACAACAAAACATTTTGGAGAGATCTGTGATTCATTTTTTGATATTTCATACTAGTATTTTTAGGGAAGCTTGATGACAGTTTTATTTTTGATATACATGCAACAACCTTAGTATGGCAACAATTGACATATTTAGTTTCAGATATAAATGCATATTTTTTTGGGAGTCACAAGTATGTTTTGAAATATTTAATATTAGTTGATTGGGATATGTATTATTTTGATATATTCGTGATTTTCATACAAAATTATTTGATGGAGGAACAAGGGGATATGTTGAAAAATAAACAAAGAGTTGTTAGGGGTCCCCATCTATTAGTTAATATTTTATTTTACTATTATCTTTATTTAATAATATTTAATTATGAGTTGTCCCTATTTAACTAAAATTATTTAACAACTTAACTAAAGGATAGTTCAAACTATTCAAAATACGTTTTGATAGATAAAAAAAAATTCAAGGGACAAGCAAAAAGAGAGAGGACATAGAGACACAAACTATGATAAGGATTTTTCTTGCTCTAGAATTAGATTACATTACTACTTCATCCATTTCTAAAAAACTTAAAGGCTAAGGAATTCTTATCGATAGCAGGGTCTTACTGAAGGTGGTAACATGGAGGATCAAGAAGCATTGATTATTGACATGCTTATAATGTTGATCATTTGTTTATGATAGTATGCAAATTCTTACTGGATTTCTGAATTTTGTTTCAGTGTTAATTAGGGATTTTGTGTAGAGTCAAAGTAGTGGGAAATTGTGGCTTATTGATCCTTTTATTTAGATTTCTGTGGTGAGTATTTTCGAAGTTGTTCGCCGGATAATCCATAGTTGGTGTCATTTTTGTCGACGTTTTGAATTTGAATCGAGATTCATCATCAGGACTAATCGTCAATTGATAGCTTGCTGATCTCGGTCAATTACTAGTTATTGTGCAGGATGTTTTTGAGATTTTAACCTAGATCAGCTGTCTAAAAACCTACATAAATTAATTTATTTAATTTTGTTTATATTTTTTAAACTAATTAGTAATATAGTAATATAATAAATCATAACTTATTACTAAGTTTGTAAAGTTATTTAATTATATATAAGTAAAAATAAGTTTTTAGTGTTTCTAATTTAAGTGAATTATATTTATATTTATAAACATAAATTAAACATTTAATTAATTGAATTAAATTTAAAGTTAATTAATTGAATTATATGTAAGAAGCTTTTAGTTATGGTTGTTTTTAGGGTTAGAGTTTTAAAAGGTTTTATAATTTTATAAACAATATAATACTTAGTGCTTTTAATTGAATTGTAATAATAGTTTAAGGTAGGAAGGGAGTAGTTAGGTTGTTGTAGGGTTATAGTTTTATATTTTTATTTATTAGCAATATTTAATTTTATGTATAAAGTTTAGTGAACTGGGGTTTAGGTTTAGTTTTTGGTTGATTAGAATAAAATGATTAGAATGTAACAAAGTAGGAAAATATATAGGAGTATTAATAAATAAGTGTCATAAGGTAAGGGTATAGGTAACTTAAGGATATAAATAGTAGGTAAGGAGGTTTAGTTAGACTCCTGCACAATAACTATTAATTGACCGAGATCAGCAAGTTATCAATTGACGATTAGTCCTGATGATGAATCCCGATTCGGATTCAAAACGTCGACAAAATTGACAACAACTGTGGATTATCCGACAAACAACTTCGAAGATCCTTTTTTTTTTTTAGTCTTGGTTTTACTTGGGAGGCACCAATCATCTTTGCGATGATGTAACCTTTGAATTCTAATCATTTTCCTAGTCCTTACCCATTCTTGGTATGAAATAATATATTTGGCAGTGTTTCATAATTGAATGAATAAAATCACTTGATAGTTTTGAAGTCTCATTTAGGATTATGTGTATGATCTTATTTTCTATTTTTCTATTTTTATAACTATTCATCAAACTGTTATATTTTTGATATCTTTTATTTATGTTTCTTTATCATAAATAAATATAAAAAAACATCATTGATCTCAAGAGCATATTTCTTGAAGGTTAATTGATAATTTTTCATAAGGACTAGAAACATAGGGTAACAATCCCGACTGTCTTGCCTTAGCCTGGAAAAATTCAAATTTTTTGGTATTATGATAGTTATTCCTTTTCATGAACATTTATTTGGTGACCATACTAGGGAACTCATCCATAATTTTGTGGTAGTTGTAATTATTTTTTGTACTTATCTTTTCAATTTGTTTTCTTTGTTTTATGATGTCATGACTTTTCTTGTTGTGAGACAACCCAACATTAGTGATGTTTTAGATGATCATACTATCATTTCTTTAACTTTATTCAATACAATTTTGGAAACATATCATAACCATGTTGAACTTCACCAATATTTGGAGGTTATTTCTAGAGATATTAGAATCCGTGAATAGTGGGAAGCCTAACAAAGGCTGGCCCAATATCATCCCCCTCATTAATAAGTTAAATTATGTCCTTTGGATCTCATTTTTCTCGAAGGACGATAGGTTTATCTGTTATGATTAATACTATATCTGAAATTGGAAGAATATTTTTTTTTTTAGAAAGTCCACATACTAAACATCGACGATCTTTATTTGATTTGTCTAGTTCATCTATATATTTGATTCCCATGTCTTTCAAGATGAGATATTCAAGGTCTTTTTCTAGTACTATCTCATATACATATTCACCAATCTCTTCCTCGTCCATAATTAAAGTATTTTCAGTCATCATGTCCCAGTTCAATCTACAACCAACCCTTCCAAAGTGATCAAAAAATTTGGTTTGCTTCATTTTGAAGAAGGTGCAACTAATACAACATGGAATGTATCTGTCATACCGTTGGCTTAGTTGGATGGATATTTGGTATGGATTTTTGTTTTTGATTGATGTCAACTATTTGAGATTGATATTGTAGATTGATGTGAACCCTTAGTGATTGATATCAACCCCTTAGTGATTGATGTCAACCCTTGAAGAAATCCCGGTAGCACAAAGGTTTGGGTAATGGAACCAAGTTTGTTTGATGTAAAGATGAATCACTATTGTCTTTTCATGGTTTATAATAAGCGCAAATGGATGAACTCCAAAGTGGTCCCCTTATGGTGAAATCCCTCATGGGAACACGCTTTGTGGATTGAGTTATCCTAGAAGTATGGTTATTTACAGGTCATCTCACTATTTTCACAATAAATTATTTTCTAGAATTCTTCAAACCGTGCAATTTATATGCCATTTAGGAAACATATCCAAGTATTTGTGGTAAAAAATTCATCTTGTGGGTCGTTGTATTTTTGGAGTTACACTCCATGGAAATTAGGGTTTGTGTCTAGTCCTAAAACTAGTCTAAAACAGGTGTTTCGGGTCAAAACGTCATAACTTCTTCATAACAGACCAAAATGTGTCGGTTCTATTATAGTCTATAGTATGTTGTGTAATGGTTTCATATCGATTCAACACATATTCTATGCGTGGAATGCTCTACAACGCCGCTCTCTGGAATAGGCCATAATTCAACAAGGTATGGCATTTTTGCTATAAATCCTTTTCTGAGAGGTTCCAAGAAGTGACACCTGGAGGAATTGCATAAAAAACACTTAAGAACATTGTGTATCAGTTTCAGATATTTATTCATTACATGTACAAAGTTATGATTATTCAAGTTAGGGTTGTTGACTAATCCAAAACTAGTAATGTGAGACTAAAGAAAAGTTTGATCAAAATGCTAGTCTCTTGTTGTTAAAATTAAGAAATGTTTGCAGGTATGTGATCATATAAACTAGGTATATTATAGAGTTACGAATCATATTTAGATGATGAAATTGATGAGGGATTTTGGTTAAGGTACATGTTGGGCACATGGTTGAGACAAGAATTTGATGAGTTGGCACATATATGAGGTGTATAGTTGATGATGTTGGTACATCTTGATGAGTCATATTTGATGAATAGTTGATACATGATTGGTACATACTTGTTACATGGTTGGAGGCACTTGTTAGTAGTATTGTTGACACATGGTTTATGGATGATGTAGCATACTTGTATTATTAGATGCACATATTGATCTTGGTGATGATTATGAGTTGTTGTGNTGATGTTGGTACATCTTGATGATTCATAGTTGATGAGTAGTTGATACATGATTGGTACATACTTGGTACATTGTTGGAGTCACTTGTTAGTAGTATTGTTGACACATGGTTTATGGATGATGTAGCATACTTGTATTATTAGATGCACATATTGATCTTGGTGATGATTATGAGTTGTTGTGTTATGCTTGGTTGATGCACATCTTTGAGAGTTGTCTTGGTGATTGATATTGGTGAGTAGATCTGACTTGGTTGATAAGATTGATGAGACAGGTTATTGTGATAGGTTGTTTTGAAAAGTTGTTGTGACAGGTTGTTGTGACATTTTATTTGTACAGGTTTGGTGCATGGTTAATGCACTTGTTCATGGTATAGGTTGGTGCATGGTTGATGCACTTGTTTATGGGACAGGTTGACTATAGGTTGTTTGGTACAATTTGGTGCATGGTTCATGCAACTGTTTATGGTACAGGTTGATTACAGGTTGAGGCACAGGTTGATGCATGGTTCAGGTTATTGGTACATGTCATTTGGTCTAGGTTGATTGGTACAAGTTTACATCAATATATCTCACAGTGACAGTGTAATAGTGGTTCCATCATTCTACTTAAATGTCAGGAAGGTTGGATGGGGCAAGGACAGGTGGTTGTATCCACTTTCCGGTTGTAGCCGAAGAACATAGGGGGTTGTAACCTCCTTCTGGTTATAGCCAAGGAATTGGGGAGTTGGAGCTTCCCTCAGGTTGTATCCTGAGAAACTAGGGGGTTGGAGCCTCCTTCTAGTTGCAGCTGGAAAACAAAGGAATTTGGTGGTTCCAATGAATGTAATTCTTCAAGTCATATAAGAAAAAGCATTTTGTGGTTTTCTCCTGCATTGGGTTTCTGCATAAAACACTGGTGTACTGTGTATGTGTATGATTGTTTATTTGTTCATTGCTTATTTACTCTGTAGTTATTGTATGATAATGATACATAGATATAACACTTGGATTATATGGTTAAAAATGATTAAATTTATCTATTATTGATTCACCCCCCCTCTTAGTAATCCAACAATTGGTATAAGAGTCGATTTCTTTAGGAAACAGTTTAACCATTGGAAGGAGATCATGGATTATTCTAAGAATGGAGTACCAATGTTTAATGGTCAGAATGGTTTTAAGTATGAGATGTGGAGCATAAGGACAAAACTATTTTTACAGGAACAGGGACATTACATTTGGCTATCAGTTGTTACAGGATATGATAGTTCAAAAAGGGCAAAGACTGCAGCTAAGAAGGAATTGAGGAAGAACAACAAAATATCAATGGATTTCATCTGGGAAGGATTACCTACTCCGGTAAGAGAAAAGGTTGGTAAATGTTCAACAAAGGAACTTTGGGATAAGTTACATGACATATATTCTTCACCCATCGCAGATTCAGAAAATTCCAAAGAAGATGCATATACAGAAAACGAAAAAAGATGCTCATCATGTCAGATAGATTCAGAAGAGGAAGAGTATGAAGAATCAGAAGTTGATTACAGAAAAAAAAATTGATCAGTGCAATTAAATATCTAAATAAAGAAAGAGAAGAAAACAAGTCATCCAAGAAAGAATTGATGAACCAAAAAGAAAGTGTTCAAGGTTCTGAAAAGGATCAATAGGTCATCAAGAATTTAAGAGATCAACTAGAAGAGGCTAGAATAATTGAAGAAACTCTAGGATATCAAAATAAATGTTTAGAAGACAACATAGAAGCACAAAGGGAAGAAGCAGAAAAGAGAGAAAATAATTATGATGGATCATCTCAAGAAAAGAACCAATGACTTAAACCAACTTGAGGAAGAGTTTGGTCAAGAAGAGAGAAGATTGGAAGAAGAAATAATTACATTGAAAATCCAACTTCAAGAAGCAAAGAGAATAGAAGAGGTCATGAAGCCTCAGATAATGAATAAATAAGAAGAGGTTGAGAATGTTGACGAAGAAGTTGTCACATTGAGAAGTAAAATCATCAAGCTCAACAAAAACGTTGAAGAGACAGAAGCATCCACATCAGTTATAGAGAATGAAGTGAAGCACTCTAGATTGCCAGAAAAGAAGAATGAAGAAAATATAAAGAGTTATGGAAAAGTACTCAAAGGAAGGAATCATGGTCAACCAGAATCTAAGAAAACTATTGGAGATACATATTCAAGAAGACCATCCATGTTCAAGCCACAAATAAGCTTCAATCATGATCATGATCAGTCAAGGAAAAAATTCAGAAGGACTACGCCACAAAGAATATCATTCTCTCCAAGGTATGAAAATTTATTTTATGTTCATTGTTTTTATTGTACTAACTTTGGACATAAGGTTGCAGATTGCAGGGATTATAAAATAAATGTTCGAGCAAGAATTGCCTATGTGGTTGCACGTAACATTGAGTGTTACAATTGTCATAACTATGGACACATAGACAATGATTGTAGAAGCATGATCAATAATTCCATGAAAGAGAATACTGATATCAGATATAAGAATGTATGGATAAGAAAACAGGAAGAAAAGGTGAACAAAGAATAGGTACCATAGATTTCAATATTGGCAATAAAACGAGATGAAGAAAATTCTACAGAGAAAAAGAAATATGTAAGATACATAAAGGTTTGGAAAATAACTGAAAGAAAGGAAGGACAAGTAAATAAGGAAGAGGTTCAAGAGATTGTACTCTCGGACATTGTAGTGAAATATGAATCCATGGACAGAAAGAAAGAAGTCAAATCTCAGAGAGATAATGAATCTACCAATGAAGATGATGATGAATACACATCAGAGCAGGATTTTTTCTGAGCCATCCATCTTAGATACTCCCAATTAATATGAATATTAGTCAGGGGGAGTCTATGTGATAGGTGTGGTATACCAAAGAACCATCCTTCGAGCAGCCTGCAGAGTTTGAGAAGACACATTCAGATAAATCATTTAGAAGAAGTACAATTTGATAGATTAATAAATACTTCATGATAGTATAGTGATAAATGGGTTATCATTATGGACAGTTGCGCAAGTAGAGTCTTGGAAAGTATGGACAAAGATGGATTCGTAAGAACACTTAGCAGGTTTGGACAGATATATGATAGTGGACGAGAGCATGGATTCATAGATTGGTTCAGAGAGTGCTTTAGAGACAAAGGAACATTATCATAATGGATGATAATTACATAGGAAATGAATTGAACAATGCTAATGGATTCCAAGTTGACAGATATTTTTTGGACACACGTAGTGCATACATCAGTTCACATTCAAAACAGAGTAATTCTCAGAAAAAACAATGAAAAAAATCCCTACGAACTATGGAAAGGAACCACAGACAACAACCTTTACATCAAGGTAACTCAAGATAATATTTTATTAATTGAAATTTATGTTGATGATATTATTTTTGGTAGTGATGATGACAGGTTAAGCCAGAAATTTGCAAAGGATATGTAGAATGAATTTGAAATGTCATTACTTGGAGAACTATCCTTCTTTGTGGGACTTTAGATACATCAAAGCAACCAAGGAATTTTTATTTCTCAAACCAAGTATATCAAAGAAATGCTAAAAAGGTTTGGAATGGAAGATTGCAAACCGGTTATCACTCTCATGCAAACCAATTGCATGTTAAGAAAATATGATGATTCAAAGACTACAAATCAGAGGCAATACAGGTCAATGATTGGCAACCTACTATATGTGACAACATCCAGACTATATGTAATGCAGACAGTTGGATAGGTGGCACGATTTCAAGCAGCACCAAAGGAATCACATGTATTAGTAGTAAAGAGAATTTTCAGATATTTCAAAGGAAGAGAAGAGTTTGGATTATGGTATCCAAAAGGAAAGGATCTATCTCTTATTGCCTAAACAGATTCATCTTGGGCAGGTTGTACTGATGACTGACGAAGCATTAGTGGAGCAGCATTCTTCTTGGGTGAGTGTTTAGTATCATGGCTAAGAAAGAAACAATCATCAATATCCCTATCTATAGAGGAGGTAGAGTATATTGCAACAACAACATGTTGTACACAGATTCTTTGGATGGAACAAACTTTGACATATACATAGGTTGAGTATGATGAGCCCATTCCAATCTATCGTGATAATACAAGCACCATCAATATCTAAAAAAAAACCTAGTGATGCACTCCAAGACATACATTCCAATCAAGTATCACTTTCTATGGGAATAGTTTGCAAAGAAGAACATTAGAGTTGAATATGTGGGAACAAAAGAAAAAGTGGCATACATCTTTACAAAACCACTTCCACAAGAATCCCTTGAGTATCTTTGCCATAGACTAGGAGTAATTTCTACTCCAAAATGAATGATTTTGAATGCTTATCTTATATGTCTTAGATGTACATGAGGAAGCACCATAAATAGGATAAAGGGGGAGATATGTATCAAACGCAAAGGTAAATGATTGGAGAGAGAGAATAGAGGCATGTTTCCAAGGGGAGTGATTGTCACAAGGGAAGAATGAGAGATATGACTTCAGAGTGATACCCTTTGTCAAAGGGGGAGATATTATTCATATGAAGGGAAAGAGAGTAATCAGAGGATTATGAACATAAAGAAAAATCAAAGGAACCTAGACAAGGGGAGCAGCCCCAAGGAGAGTTCATTCAGGGAGAGAAACCCCAAAGGGAGATACCCTTTGCCATTGATGTCAAAGGGGGAGAGATAGAAATATTGATAAAGAGTATAAACATGAATGTTATCATGACTAATTGTTTCCATCAATGCCCAAGGGTGAGATTGTTAGACAGTTGGATTAGGTTGATAGATAGTTAGTATGGATTGTTGGTTGTCATTGATGTCTACTATTGGAGAGTAATATTGTATATTGATGTGAACCCTTAGTGATTGATTTCAACCCCTTAGTGATTCATGTCAACCCTTGAAGAAATGTCAGTAGCACAAAGGTTTGGGTAATGGAACCAAGTTTGTTTGATGTAAAAATGACTCATTATTGTCTTGTCATGGTTAATAATAAGTACAAATGGGTGAACTCCAAAGTGGTCCCATTATGGTGAAATCCTCACGGGAAGATGCTTTGTGGATTTAGTTATCCTAGAAGTATGGTTATATAACCCATGCTTATTTTTGGAATAATGAGATGAAGGTAAGTTAATTTTTCAGTCAAACTGTCCTAGATGGATAGTGCTTGTACTTCCATTTCCGGTGGTATGCAGAACATCACATAACTCCTCACGGTTAGATATTTATGGCCATGAGAAGTTGGAGAACCCAGGTTTGGGTAATGGACCCAAGTTTATTTGATGGATAATGGTATGAGTTTTGATATATTTGCAGCTAATACTATTCTATATGGATAGTACATGTCATTCAATTTCTGGTGGTATGTGAAACATCACATAACTTCTCACGATTTGAGAGTTATGGCCTTATGAAGTTGGAGGACCCTCATATGTCATCTAGAAGCCCCAAAAGGTCAAAGTAGTCAAAGTGGTTTAAGAGATTTTAGAAGGTAAATAATAAATTAAAATGATGAGTTTACTATAATTCAAAGTGAATACAAAATAAATTATTTAAATAATAAATTTAATGGAGAAATTAGAAGTGGGTTAACCCTAAAATAAGGAAAGTTGGCAAAGTGACCTAGAAGATGTTTTTAAGGAAGCTACTTGGAGAGTATAAATAAGAGGCAAGGCTCTCTCATTTTAGATAAAACTTGAGAATATTGAATATCTATACGTGTTTGAGGTAACCAAAGGATATCTCAGCCGAATTTCTAGGGGAAGGTGAAGAAAATAAGGCCGAAATTCAAGGAAGGATAAATTCTTTTGATGATGCTTTCTAAGGTATGTTATTTACAGGTCATCTCACCATTTTCACAATAACGTTTTTTGTAGAATGATTCATACCGTGAAATTTCTATTCCATTTATAAAACATATCCAAGCATCTGTGGTAAAAACTTCAGCTTGTGGGTCACCGTATTTTTGTATTTACACTCTGTGGAAAATAGGGTTTGTGGCTAGTCCTGAAACTAGTCTAAAACAGGTGTTTCGGGTAAAAACGTCATAACTTCTTCATAACAGATCCAAATTTTGTAAGACCAAATGTATTGGTTATATTACAGTCTATATTATTTGTTGTAACATTTTTAGATCTATTCAGCAAATATTCCATGCAGGACACTCTCTACAATGTCTCTCTCTAGAATAATGCATAATTCAAAAAGATATGCCATTTTTGCTATAACTCCTTTTCTGAGAGGTTCCAAGAAGTGCAACCTGGAAAAATTGAACAAAACACACTGAAGAACATTGTTTATCAGTTTTAGATCTTTATTCATTACAGGTACAAAGTTATGATTATTTCAAGTTTGGGTTGTTGACTAATCCAAAACTAGTCATGCGAGACTAAAGAAAAGTTTGATGAAAATGCTAGTATCTTGTTGTTAAAATTAAGGAAGGTTTGCAGGTATGTGTTCATATACACCAGGTCTATTACAGAGTTACAAATCATATTTGGATGATGAAATTGATGAGGTATTTTGTTTAAGGTACATGTTGGTCACATGGTTGAGACAAATAGTTGATGAGCTGGAACATACATGAGGTGTATAGTTGATGATGTTGGTACATATTGATGAGTCATAGTTTATGAGTAGTTGATACATGATTGGAACATACTTGGTACATGGTTGGAGGCACTTATTAGTATTATTGTTGACACATGGTTTATGGATGATGTAGCATACTTGTATTATTAGAAGCACATATTGATCTTGGTGATGATTATGAGTTGTTGTGTTATGCTTGGTTGATGCACATCTTCGAGAGTTGTATTGGTGATTGATCTTGGTAAGTAGATCTGAGTTGGTTGATAAGATTGATTAGATAGTTTGATGTGATAGGTTGTTTGGAAAAGTTGTTGTGATAGGTTATTTTTACAAGTTTGGTGTATGGTTGATGCACTTGTTCATGGTACAAGTTGAGGTATAGGTTGGTGCATGGTTGATGCACTTGTTTATCAGACAGGTTGATTACTGGTTGTTTGGTACAGGTTGGTAAATGCTTGATGCACTTGTTTATGGTACAATTTGATTACAGGTTGAGGTACAGGTTGATGCATGGTTGATGCATGGTTCAGGTTATTAGTACAGTTTATTTGGTGCAGGTTGATTGGTACACGTTTACATCAGTATATCTCACAGTTATAGTGTGACATTGGTTCCATCATTATAGTTATACGTCATGGAGGTTGGACGGGGCAAGGATAGGTGGTTGTAGCCACCTTCCAATTGTAGTTGGAGAACATAAGGGGTTGTATCCTCCTTCTGGTTGTAACCAGAGAATTGGGGAGATGGATCTTCCCTCAGGTTATAGCATGATAAAATAGGGGGTTGGAGCCTCCTTCCAGTTGCAGCTGGAAAACAAAGGAATTTGGTGATTCCAATGAATGTAATTCTTCAAGACATATAAGAAAAATCATTATGTGGTTTTCTCCCACATTGGTTTCCCATGTAAAACATTGGTGTACTATGTATGTGTATGATTGTTCATTTGTTCATTGCTTATTTACTCTGCATTTATTAGATGATAATGATACATTGATATAAAACTTGGATTATATGGTTAAAAATGATTAAATTTCTCTATTACTAATTCACCCCCCTCTCAGTAATCCAACAATATCATATCCCTTGAATATTGCACCAAATGAAAATCCCCTTCCAATATTAAAATATCCTTTGCTAAATTTTTCATAAAATTCCACCATTTCCACTAAAGAACATTTAATTGCATTTTATAATGCATGTCATAATATAGTATAAAATGATAATGATACTTGTATGTTCTTATTCATCAATTATTTAGAAGGAAAATCCACAAATGTTATTTTTGATTTTGCTCCTAATGTTATTTCAACTTGGGATGAATTAATTTACTGGTTCAAATCAACTTACATCCAGCCCAAAAATCCAATAGATTTGTTGAAATAATATAATAACATTGTTTATAACAATGGTGAAATAATAAAATATTTTAATATCCACTTCAACAAGTTATACAATCATATTCCCAAATTGATTCATCCTCATATCCAAGATGCTTTCATCCAATACTGAAATGATTTTCCCTCTTCTTATTATCAGAGATTATAAGAAAATAATGTAACCAACCTAGGGTCTTCCCTTCAGAGTTGTTTATAGTATGAAGAGAAGTCGGAAAGAAAAAGTATTCCTAAAGAAGATCCTACAAAGCAGGATGATATGTCTACAGTATTGAAGCTTGTTAAATATATGCGGAATTAAATGATTTCTTATGAAAGAAAGGGTATCACTTCTAACTCTTCTCTTGTTGAGTCTTCTTCTCAAATAATTTTGAGAAATCAACCTACTAGTCCTTCATGTTTAAATCACACGAAGACTATTCTCTCTAGCACTTGGTGCAATTTTTGTGATGATAATCATGATGAAAGTACTTGCGACGTGATGCAGGAGCGTCTCCAACGAAGCATAATCAAAAGACATCTTGGCGCACTAGCGTGTATTTTGAAATATTTTGAATTCCAAAGTTGGTGTGTTAATGAAATATCTGAAAAAGGTTCTGATTTATGAGCATCTTTAATGATCATAGGCAAAGCCATTGCATAAGATCGATGAGGGAATGTATTTTTATTTAATATGAAGGAGGGAAATACGTAGATGGAGCATTCTCTCTTATCTTTCTAACTCAAATATTTATTGTAATAAATGTTAAGTAGTTGAAATATTTTATTTCGATAGGACAAAAAAGAGTAGTTGGAGGGAAAGGCTCGAAGAGAACCTCTTGTATAAAATCTTTGTATTGTTGTCAAGAAGAGGTTTTTGAATCTAGTGTGTAGATTTCCATTATAGTTGTTGGTTTTTGGCACTTTAGTTATCAAGATCCATTGCCATTTTAGTAGAGAGTTGAGAGATACACATAAATAGTGTAGGTGTGTATGTAATTTTCAGTTGAATGAATATAACAGAGGAACGTTGTCCCAAATATGCAGCGTTGTTGTGTCTATCTAAATGAATGAATGGTAGACTTTCTGTTTATTTGCAATCCCCTGTTATTTCTTGTTCTTATATCTACAAATGCATTTACATGGTGAAATGTATGAATCGATGATATTTTAAATAAGTTCCAATTTTTTCTCTTCTACGAGTGAGTGGAAGGAGTGCATAGTGTCTACAAGGAGTGCGTTGAAAGAGTTTGTTTCGAATCGTAAGATTAGAAGGGATAGCTTGAATTTATGTATAAAATGAGTGCATAGACACCCTCAAGGAGTGAATGACAGAGGTTCTGACCCGTAAGATTAGAAGGAGTAGTGTGATTTTAGTCACAGAGAAGAAGTTGGAAACAGTTGCAAAGAGTTCGAAATCATCCACAGAAAATTTAAGTGTGGAAGAGAACCTGTTGCAAGGTGTACACATGTCAATATTTCGACTAAGTGTCGAAGAAAGTGTTCTAAGGAACAAGAGAAGGTCAAGAAATATAAGCTCAAGAGGGAGAGCAGAGGAAGATATTCAAGGAGGAGAATCCCTGAGGTTTTCATCGAAATCCATGAACAAGATTTGTTTCAGGGAGAGGTGAACAATTCCAGACCATTAGATTCAGGAGAATTTCACAGAGATTGGACGTAAGTAATTTCGTCACTTCATGGTTCAAGAATTCTAGAGGTGTTGTAAGTGCAAAGTTGTGAACTCGCAGAGCCACAAAGTAATCGCAACCGTTGGTTGTGTAGGAGATACACAACATAAATCCAAAAATTTGGAGAAGGGAACTTCAGGAAGAGCTGAAGGTAGAGTTTGCGATATGTCTGAAGTCTAAATTCGTGAAGGGTTGGCCCATGGTCATAGCCCATGGTAACCTAAGAAGAATTCTTAGTGCAGAGTTAATACTCACAAAATCAAGTGTCACCGAAAGTGTCGAAGAGAGACAACACAAGTAGTTCGACCGTGTGGGTAGCATTAAAGGGACCTATATGTGTGTGTGTGTTGAGCATTAGGGGAATATTGAAGGCCTGAAGAATCAATCCAATGAGTTTGAAGATCCAAGACCAGGAGGTCGCATAGCCCCAAGGAGGAAAGGGGGTCTGCGCCATGAGTGGTATCAGAGCTGATATATAATTGATTTTTTTAGAAGGAGAGGTAGGATTATATCAACGAGAGGTATCAGATATGTCAACACAATGCCTCCTACAAGACATGTTGAGACGCCCGTATAAAATAGAGCTATGGAAAAGGAGATGAGAGAACTGCGTGCAAGGATGGATGCCATCGAAACAACACAAAGGAGAGCGCTTGATTTTGGAGATTTCATCGATGCATAAATTGAACAAGTGGAAGTCAAACAATTTGTAGCAGAGGATGCTACAGAAGAATGATTTCTGAAAGAGATTGTTAATTTGGGAGCCAGAGCAAAGATTGACATCCCATTGTATGAAGGTAATTTAGACATTGAGGAATTTCTTGATTGGATACGAGAAATGGACAATTATTTCAACTATGAAGATGTCGAGGAGGAGAAAAAGGTGAGACATGTCGTCACTAGGTTGAAATGGAATTCAACACTATGGTGGGATGAACTGCAAGCTGACAGGAAGAGCAAAGGAAAACAAAATATTAAGAGTTGGGATAGAATGGTAGCCAAGCTGAAGGAGAAATTCATACCCAAAGATTACTAGATAAATCTGTTCGGGAGGATGAAGAACCTGAGATAGAAAGGGATGACTATGAATTACATAGAGGAGTTCTATATATTGAACATCAGGGTTGGACAGAGAGAGAGAGACGAAGAGTAAGTTTCCAGATACATGGAAGAAATTAGCATGGCGACAATTTGAACAGTAGAGGATTCGTACTAGATTGCACTGAAGGAATAAGATAAGTTGGCGAGGAAGTAGAGTCAACAAAATAGAGGTTGAAGCTTGAACATAGGCAAAGTGGTTTCACAGGACAAGATGCAGAATCCCAAAGGTGAGGCGGAGAAACCACATAGTCATTCTGAGAGAGGAGGAAGTTCCCAAGGAAGGCAAAATGGTGGCATAAACTCTTTTCTGAGAGGAAGAGGAAGAGGAAAAGGAGGAGAAGTAATATGTTATTCCTGTGGAAAAACAAGGCATATGTCTTGGGATTGCCTCGAGAGAAATAAAGAATGAGGTGAAGCTCACATTTTGGAAGTGTAGAAATGGGATGTTGAGGTAGAAGGTGCATAGGATGGGAGATATTTGGTGATGAAGAAAGTTCTCTTAAATCCAGAGCCAGAAATTTAAAGGCCAGCACAGAGGAACAATTTGTTCATGACAGCTTGCAAAACAAAGGATAAAGTTTTCAAAGTGATAATTGATAGTGGGAAAACTGACAACTTAGTATCCACATAAATGGTGGAGAAGTTAGATATGGAGACAACTATAAATTCGATGCTGTATAAAGTATCATGGTTGCAGGAAGGTCATCAGGTAATGGTAACTAAACAATGCCTTATCGAACTTAAAATAGCAGGATATAGAGATGAAATTCTGTGTGATGTGATTCCCATGGATGTATGTCATGCTTTGTTGGGAATACCATGGAAGTATGACAGGAATTCCATTCACGATGGGAGAAGAAATACTTACACCTTAGAGAAGAATGGTAGGACACACATGTTACTGTGAATTGAAGAGAAGAAGGTGAAGGATAAAGCTAGCATGAGCATAATTCTCATGAGTGGGAAGGAACTACTGAATGAAGTTAGAAAGGAACATGAGATGTAGTTTGTTGTAGTGAGGAAGCCGAGGGTTATCCTTACCAATACTTCAATGGAATATTTGCCTGAGGAAATTCAGGAACTATTAGAGAAGTTTGTTGACATAGTATTGGATGAGTTACCAATCTCATTACCACCTATCATAAGTATCAGCCACACATTGATTTGATACTAGGAGAAAACCTGTCGAACAAAGAAGCGTATAGATTGACACCTTAAGAGAATGAGGAAGTGAAAATTTAGGTTCAAGATATGTTATACAAAGGATTGGTTAGAGAGAGATTGAGTCCATGTGTAGTACCAACCGTACTGAGTCTGAAGAAGGATGAAGGATGGCGAATGTGTACAGACTCAAGAGCCATAAACAAGATCACCATCAGATACAAATTTCCATTGCCAAGGATGTATGAATTGATGGATTGTTTGAGCAGAGAGAACTAATTTTCAAGGATAAATTTGAAAAGTGGATATCACTAGATAAGGATGAGAGAATGTGATGAGTGGAAAACAACATTCAAGACAAATGAGGGGTTCTATGAATGGATTTGTATGTCCCTTGTCTTGACAAACACCCCAAGTAATTTTATGAGGCTGATGAATGAAGTATTGAAGGATTTCATTGGCAAGTTCGTGATTGTATCTCTGGATGATATACTGGTCTTTACAAAGACTAAGGAGGAGCACTTGAGACAATTGATATTGGTGATGAGGAGGTTGTAGGAAGAGAAGTTATTGATTAATTTGAAAAAAGTCCTCTTTTGTGAAGACATAACTCATATATTTTGGGTTTGTGATATCTTCAAATGAATTGAAGATGGATCCTGAAAAATTGAAGGCAATCCAAGAGTGTCCGTCACCAAGGAATATCTTTGAGGTTAGAAGCTTCCATGGATTGACAATTTTTTATTGAAAGTTCATCATAAATTTTAGTGGGATTAGTGTTCAAATGATGGATACAGTGAAGAAAATACACAAGTATTTCAAATGGACGAAAGAGGATGAGAAGAGCTTCAACATATTGAAGGAGAAGATAACAAAAAAACTGATTATGGTATTACCAGATTTCAGAAAGATATTCCAGGTGAGACATGATGCAAGTGGAATTGCAATTGGAGAGGTCTTGAGCCAAGATAATAGGCATGTTTCATATTTCAGTGAGAATATGAACGGAGCTAAGAAGAAGTATTCCACATATGATAAATAGTTCGATGCCATAATTCAAGCCTTGAAGAAATGGAGGCACTATCTCGTAGCGAAGAAGTTTTTTTGTATAGCGATAATCAAGCTTTGAAATTCATAACCAGACATGAGAAGTTAAACCAGAGACATGCTAAGTGGATAGATTTTATGAAAAAATTCACTTTTGTCATTAAACATATTTCTGGTAATGCTAACAAGGTTGTTGATGCATCAAGTAGGAGAATTTTGATTCTACAGGAATTTTAGGTTAAAACCTTGGGGTTTGATCACCTTAAGGAAATGTACCACACTGATCCGGATTTTGGGGAGGCATGTGAAGCATGTGTGAATCGTATACTTAGAGACAGAAGCCACTGGGCCAAATATTTGATTAAGGATGGGTTGTTGTTTAAGGGATTTCAGTTTTTCATACCAAGGTGTTTGATGAGGGAGAATTTGTTGAAGGAAAAACATAGTGGAGGTATAGTCGAACATTTCGGCCATGAAAAAACGTTTGATCAATTAAATGGTTCATATTATTGGCCAGGTATGAGAGAAGATGTGAAAAGGTTTGTAAACAAGTGTAAGATTTGCCAGTATGCCAAGGGGAAGAAGAAAAACACTGGGTTGTATCAACCATTTCCTATTCCAGAGAGGCCCTAGGATGCGATAAGCATGGATTTCATGTTGGGTTGGCCAAGGACACGAAGAAGAAGTGATTCCATATTTGTGGTAGTCGACAAATTTTTCAAGATGTCACACTTTATCCCATTCCAGAAGACTAGTGATGCAACACATGTTGCAAATTTTTTTTTCAAAGAGGTTGTGAGACTCCATGGATTTCCTAGGAGTATAGTTTCAGATAGGATTACCAAGTTTGTTGGTCATTTATGGAGGACATTGTGGAAGAATTTGGGGACAAATCTATCTTTTAGTTCTGCATATCACCCACAAACAGATGGACAGACTAAAGTGGTGAATCGAAGTTTATGGGATTTGTTGAGGAGTTTGGTCACTGAACACCATAGTCAGTGGGATTAGATTCTATCACAAGCAGAGTTTGCATACAATGACTCAGTGAACATGAGCACTGGAAAAAATCAATTTCAGATAGTGTATGGAATGAATCTGAGGGAGTGTCAGAGTTAAGAGATATGAAACAAAGCAATTTTAGGAGCGTTGGAGACGAATACTTCACTACAGAAATGCAAGAACTTCATAATTAGATCAAGGAGAAGTTAAAGAAGAACAACAATGAATACAAGAAAAAAGTTGATCAACACATGAGGAAGATTGAATTTGAAGTTGGATATCAAGTTCTAGCACATCTTAGGAAAGAGAGGTTTCTGAGGGAACATATAATAAGTTGATGTTGAAAAAGATAGGACCATGAAAAATCCTAAGAATATTTGGGGAGAATTCTTATGAGATAGAGTTGCCAGAAGATGTGGGTATATCACCCATATTCAATGTTGTAGACCTGTATCTGTACAAGGAACATGGATTGGGAGGATCCGAATATCAAAAGAATATCTAGTGGGAGAAATAGATTCCTATAGCATAAAATTCATAGATGGAGAAGATCATAGATCAACGAATTGATAAGAAGACTAGAAGGAAAACATGTTTTGAATATCTGGTGAAGTGGAAAGGGAGACCAGTAGAAGATGCCAGTTGGGTTGGTGAAGAAGACATCCAGAAGAATGGAAAGTCAGTATAGGAGCTCATGGAGAGGAGTCCATGAACTTTTCATAAAGAGGAGTATGATGTAGGAGCATCACCAACGAAGCACAAGTGGAAGAAAGATGGGTGCACTAGCACGTATTTTGAAATATTTTGAATTCCAAAGTTGGTCTGTTAATGAAATATCTGAAAAAGGTTTTGATTTATGAGCATATTTAATGATCGGAGGCGGAGCCATCGCATAAGATCGATGAGGGAATGCATTTTTCTTTAATATGAAGGAGGGAAATACAGATATGGAGTGTTTTCTCTTATCTGTCTGACTCAAATATTTATTGTAATAAATGTTAAGTAGTTGAAAGATTTTATTTCGATAGGATATCATAGAGTAGTTGGAGGGAAAGGCTTGAAGATCACCTCTTGTATAAAATCTTTGTATTGTTGCCAAGAAGAGGTTGTTATATCTAGTGTGTAGATTTCCATTATAGTTATTGGTTGTTGGCACTCTAGTTATCAAGAGCCATCACCATTGTAGTAGAGAGTTGAGAGATACACATAAATAGTGTAGGTGTGTATGTAATTTTCAGTTGAGTGAATATAACAGAGGAACATGGTCCCAAATGTTCAACGTTGTTGTGTCTATCTAGATGAATGAATGGTAGACTTTATGTTTATTTTCAATCCCTTATTACTTATTGTTCTTGTATCTACGCATGCATTTACATGGTGAAATGTATGAATCAGTGAAATTTTAAATAAGTTTCAGTTGTTTCTCTTCTACGAGTGAGTTCAAGGAGTGCATAGTGTTCGGAAGGAGTGCGTTGACAGAGTTTGTTTCGACTCGTAAGCTTAGAATGAATAGCATTAATTTATGCATGCAAGGAGTGCATAGACGTCTGAAAGGAGTGCGTGATATAGTTTCATACCTGTAAGATCAGAAGGAGTAGTGTGATATTAGTCACAAAGATGAAGTTGGAAACAGTCGCAAAGAGTGTAAAACCATCCACAGAAAAGTTAAGTGTGGAAGAGAACTTGTTGCAAGGCATGCACATGCCAATATTTCGACTAAGTGTCAGAGAGAGTGTTCTAAGGAACAAGAGAAGGTTGAGGAATATAATCTTAGGAGGGAGAGCAGAGGAAAATCTTCAAGGAGGAGAATTGCTGAGGTTTTCATCGAAATCCGTGAATAAGATTCATTCTGGGGAGAGGTGAACAATTCCAGACCATAAGATCTAGGAGAATTGCATGGAGGTTGGTCATAAGGCATTTCAACACTTCATGGTTTGGGAAGTCTGGAGGCGTTGTAAGTGAAAAGTGGCGAACTCGCGGAGTCGCAAAGTAATCGCAATTGTTTGTTGTGTAGGAGACATGTGACATAAATCTAGAAATCCAGAGAAGGGCACTTCGGGAAGAGTTGAAGGTAGAGCTCTTGATATTTTTGAAGTCCAAATTCATGAAGGGTTGGCCCACGGTCATATCTTGTGGTCACCTAAGAGGAAGTTTTAGCGTAAAGTTAATACTCACAAAATCAAGTGTTTTCTAAAGTGCCGAAGAGAGAAGTCACAAATATTTCGACCCTGCAGGTAACACAAAAGGGACCTGTATGTGTGTGTGCGTTGATCATTAGGGGACTATTGAAGGCCCGAAGAGTCAATATGACTCAATATTTTGAAGATCCAAGACTGAGAGGTCGCATAGACCCAAGGAGGGAAGGGGGTCTGTGCCACGACGTTAATAGAAAATCACAAGATAAAATATTTGGAAAAAATAATGAAACAATTACTGTCACCTTATATTAGGCTCCTGAAGAAGACATGATGTTAGTGAACACTAGGAACAAATATTATGTGAATAAAGGGAAGGGTAATATTAAAAAAAATACTTTTTCTCCCAATTCCTCTTCCAAAAACACTGTTGGACAGTTGGTTTTCATCGATGTCAACCCTTGGAGCAGTCAAGATACCCTAGAGTTGTCATCGATATTGATGGTGAGTTAGTTTTCATTGATTTCGACAAGAGTGGTTGATGTCAACATATGTTATGGGTTTATTTGGAGAAGTCTCCAAAGTGGTCCCCTTATATCGTAGCTCTAATAATATCCCTCACTAGAAGATGCTTTGAGGTACTCTACAAGAATCGCCAGAGGTGTCATTATGGAACCTGAAATTGCCACATGGTTCCTCATGGTTAAGGATTTATGGCCTCATGAAGTTGGAAGTCCCAAATCCTAGGAAAGAAACCCGTAAACAATTACAAGTCTTAGTCAAAGGGTTAAGTGGTTGTAATAAGAAACCCCTAAAGTAAGGAAATATGTTACCTAGAAAATGTATGAATACACCTCAATGATTCTCTCATAAGGACATTCACACAAAAATTCTATTGAATATGTCTAATTCAATAATTTATATGGTTTATATTTTATTGGCAAATCTAATGTCGAATCTAAGGTAGGAAGTCTGAGGTCTAGAAGGAAGGTCGAAGGTAAAAGTCTCAGATTTAGAGAAAATGTGAGTAACCCTAGTTTCTTATGTATCCAAATGTTGTTGGTCAACAATGAATGAATGTACGGGGGATATAGTGAAGGAAAGCATGGATATCCACGAGAAGTATAGGAGAAAGACACAGATCTATGAAAAGTCTTGTGAAAGGTTGAGAAGTGATGCTTGTACCAGGTTGTTGATGCCAAGTTAGGTTTACTCATTTTTTATTTGATACATAAAGGTGTCTACATGATCAAAGTTATGCTTATGTGTTAGTTTTGAGGTTTTTGCTTATGTTGGTATGGTACATGCTTGAGGTATGTCATGGTAGTGATTGTGCATGGTACACCTTGGTGATGGTACGATACATTTTTAGAGGCACATCTTGGATACTTGGAAGATGGTTTGTTTTATGGTATACGAGTGATACAACACATGTTTGATGGTATCAAGGAAACATATCATGATGGAAAGTGTAAATACATGTAACACACTCATGGATGGATATTCCTCGTCATGCAATTTTCAATGATAGGTGGTACAACACGTGGTTCCTCACCATTAAGGAGTTATGTCCTCATGAAGTTGGAAGCCGCAAATACTGGGTAAGAAACCCCTAAATAGTTACAAGTATTAGTCAAAGGGTTAAGTGGCTGTAATAAGAAACCCCTAAATTAAGGAAATAGGTTACATAACAAAATTATAAATACACCTCAAGGAGTCTCTTCTAAGGAATATGATTTATCTTTTTATTGGAAAAGTTGAGCTCAAATTTGAGGTAGAAAGTCTGAGGTTTCAAAGGAAGGTTGAAGGTGAAATTCTCAGAGTTCCAACAAATATGAGTAGCCATAGTTTTTGAGGTATCTGTGGGTTGTAGATCAGCAAGGTACGGATGTACGTGGGTTGTAGTGGAGGAAAGAACGAATATCCACAAGCAATAGAGGAGCAAGTCATGGATCTATGAAAAGGCTTGTGAAAGGTTGATAAGTGATGCTTGTATTGGTTTGTTGATTCCTAGGTTGGTTTACTCATTTGTTATTTGATATGGTAGGGTATATACAATATTAGAGGTATGATTATGTGTTAGTTTTGAGGTTTATTCTTATGTTGTTATGGTACATGATTGAGGCATGTCATGGTAGTGATTTTACATGGTACACCTTGGTGATGGCATGATACATTGTTAGAGGCACATCTTGGATACTTGGAATATGGTTTGTTGTATGTTATATGAGTCACACAGAACATGTTTTATGGTATGTCTTGGTACATAGCTTATGGATGTTGGCATATTCTTGAGGCATATGGTTTGAGGTACATATTGGTTACATGTTGATGGTGTTTCCTTTGGTATATTGTTGAGGCATTGGTATATGCATGATGCACATATTTAGTGTATGATTTGAGGCATATTATTGGTACATTTATGAGGTGGATGTCTTGCTGATATTGGAACATGTTGAGATACACCTTAGTGATTTTATGGTACATTGATTAGTATCACATCTTGACTATATTGGTATCTTGGTAATGTGTCTATCTTGGTTATGATTGAGGTACTTCATTGATGACATATTATGATATGCTACATGTTTTATGCATGAGATGGTGCATGGTTGATGCACAACTTGGTACAATTGTTGGTGCATGGTTGATGCATGATTTGGCATAGGTTTTGGTGCATGTTTGATTCACAGTTTGGTATAGGTGTTGATGCATGGTTGATACAGGTTGATATACATGGTTTATGTATATGGTATGGTACATGTTGACATACATGGTTGATGCACATGGTATGGTATAGGTTGATGTACAAGGTATGGTACAGGTTGATGTACATGGTTGATGAGTGATGTACATGGTTGATGTACATGGTTTGGTGATGGTTGTTGTATCCATGTAAGTGGATCTCGTTGATGATGGAATATCCATGACAGTGAAATTGATAGTGACATGATAGTTGGTGACAGTGACAAGTTGGTGACACTGACAGGTTGGATGTAGTGATGGGTTGATAGGTTAGAGGTTGATGTGATAGTGACAGTGATAGTGGTATTTATTGTGGTAGTGACAGGTTGGTCTACACTTATATTGCATGGTGGCAAGACGGGGCAAGGAAAGGGGGTCGTATCGGCCTTTTTCCAGTTGGTGCCAGAGAACACAGGTATTTGGAGATTCCTTTAGGTTGGAACCTAAGAATCATAGGGTTGTATACTCATTTCGGTTGGAGCCATAAAACTCAAGGAATTGGATATTCCTTTAGGTCGGAGCCTAAGAACTAGGGGCTTGTAGCCTCATTCTGGTTGGAGCCAGAGAATTCAGGGAGTTGTAGATTCATTCAGGTTGGAATCTATAAATAGGGGGTCATAGCCTCCTTCCAGTTGTAGCTGGAGAATTGGGAAGTTGTTTCTTACAATGAATGTATTATTGACAATATATAAGAAATCATTCTATGGTTTTCTCCCATTTTGGTTTCCACATAAATTTTGGTGTATTGTGTATTTGATGGGATTATTCTTATGTTTATATGATCATGATATATTGGATGCAATAATACATGATACCTTGATGATATACTATTGATTAATTTGAAGTTTATATATTTTGGTTAAAAGTGGTAAAAGTGGTCATACTGATCCCCCCCTCCCAGTATTCCAACAAACATAAATCCCCAAGTTGTCACAAAAAATGAAAGTCAAGAGACATCATTATCATTTTCTTCATTCAATTATAATATTCTAAATCAACTATCTAGTATTAAAAAAGACGCATCACTCTTGGAAATAGTCACCATCCTAGAACAACAGTAGCATCTAAAAAATTACATGGAAGAAAAAACTTCTACTGTAGCTAGTATATCTAAAGAAATTGGCAAATATGAACCACATGTAAATAGAATAGGTGTAAATAATTCTAGGAAACCTATAAAAATACCCATTTATATATTTCTATAAATATTATGGATAGAATATCTCATTGTTATTTAATAGATAGAAGATTTGGGCCCGATGTCATGTCCAAGATTATTATGGAAGAACTATGACTCTCTTGTACACATGAAAACATGAGGAGTATGTTTTCATATAACAATCAACAACAATATATAATAGGTGTGATCAAACATGTAACTCTAGTCCTTTGTGCTCATCCTAAAATTAGGACTACCCTTAATATTCGAGTAATTGACATGATTGTTAGCAACTACTCAATCATTTTTGGTAGATATTGACAAGATTTAACTAGTGGTTATTAATCTTTAGACGATTCACATGTCTTCATCCCTAAAAATGGAAAGAATATCATTTTATTAAGGGAAGGTAGAATTTCACCATACACAAAAAAAATTCCTCATCCCAATGTAAATTACATTGAGGAAGATATGGGTATTTACTCTATTTTTGTTGATTAAGATGATAAACTTTTTTAAAAACGAGAATATTATGATGATGGTATGTGGCATATTCACTTTGAAGGTGCATATTCAAGTGAAGGTAACAAATAAGGCATCATATTGTACTTATTTGACTACTCAGAGGGGGGGGTGAATCAATAATAGAGAAATTTAATCCTTTTTTAACCATATAATCCAAGTGTTATATCAATGTAGCATTATCATCCAATAACTAAAGAGTAAACAAGCAATGAAAAAATGAACAATAATACACATACACAATACACTAGTGTTTTATGTGGAAACCCAAAGCGGGCAAAAACCACAGAATGATTTTCCTTATATGTCTTGAAGAATTACATTAATTGGAAGCACCAACTTCATTTGTTTTCCGGCTGCAACAGGAAGGATGCTCCAACCCCCTTGTTTCTTAGGCTACAACTTGAAGGAAGCTCCAACTCCCCTATTCTCTGTCTACAACCAGAAGGAGGCTACAAGCCCCTATGTTCTCCATCTATAGCCAGAAGGTGGCTACAACCATCTTTCCTTGCCCCGTCCAACTGCACTAAAGTAGAAGTAGAATGATGGAACCACTGTCACAATATCACTTGAGATATATCGTTGTAAACTTGTACCAATAAACCTGAACCTTGCATCAACCTGTACCTCAACCTGTAATCAACCTATACCATAAACAAGTGCATCAACCATGCACCAACTTGTACCAAACAATATGTAATCAACCTGTACCATAAACAAGTGCATCCAACCATGTACCAAGTATGTACCAATCATGTGTCAACTAACCATAAAATATGACTCATCAATATGTACCAACATCATCAACTATACACCTCATGTATGTGTCAACTCGTCAACTACTTGTCTCAACCATGTACACAATATGTACCTCAACCAAACACCCTCATCAATATCATCATCCAAATATGATCTGTAACTCTGTAATAGACCTAGTGTATATGATCACATAGCTGCAAACCTTCCTTAACTTTAACAACAAGAGACTAGCATTTTCATCAAAGTTTTCTTTAGTCTCACATGACTAGTTTTGGACTAGTCAACAAACCTAACTTGATATAATCATAAATATGTACATGTAATGAATAAAGATCCGAAACTAATACATAATGTTCTTCAGTGTGTTTTAGGCAATTCCTCCAGGTGTCACTACTTGGAACCTCTCATAAAAGGAGTCATAGAAAAAATGGAATACCTTGTTGAATTCTGGCTTATTCTAGAGAGAGACCTTGTAGAGTGTGCCCCACACGGAATATTTGTTGAATCGATCTGAAAATGTTACACAACATACTAAATATTGTACTATAACCAACACATTTAGTCTTACTAAATTTGGATTTTTTATGAAGACGCTATGACATTTTTACCCGAAACACCTGTTTTAGACTAGTTTTAGGACTAGCCACAAACCCTATTTTCCACGGAGTGTAACTCCAAAAATGCAATGACCCACAAACTAAATTTTTTACCACAGATACTTGGATATGTTTCCTCAATTTTCTATCAATATCACTATCTGAATCGTTCTAGAAAACAAGTTATTGTGAAAATGGTGAGATGACCTATAAATACCATACCTTAGAAAGCATCATCAAAAGAATTTATCCTCTCTTGAATTCCGACCCTCTTTTCTTCACCTTCCCTCTGAAATTTGGCTTATATATACTTTGGTTACCTCAGTCACCTATAGATATTTAATATCCTCAAGTTTGATGTAAAATGAGAGAGCCTTGCCTCTTATTTATACGCTCCATCTTCTAGGTCACTTAACCCATTTCTAGGTCACTTAACCTATTTCTAGGTCACTTAGCCCATTTATAGGTCACTTAACCTATTTTCCTCATTTTTAGGGTTAACCACTTTCCATAATTATAAAGTTCTCCATTACTTTATCATTTAAATAATTCTTCTTGACTTTGTCACCTCACTTTACCATTTAAATAATATTCTTTGATTTTGTCACTTCACTTTATTATTTAAATAATCCTTCTCGACTTTGTTACTTTACATTATAATTTAAATAATAATTTCTTCTTTGCAAGCTCTTTGACTTCTTTGAGATTTTGGGAATTCAAGCCAACATATGAAGGTCCTCCAACTTTGTAAGGCCATAACTCTCAAACCGTGAGTTATGTGACGTTCCACATACCACTAGAAATGGCATGGCATGTACTATCCATATAGAATAGTATTACCTTCAAATATATTAAAACTCATAACATCATACATGAAACAACTTTTGGTCCATTACCCAAACCATTTTTCTACCATAATTCACTACCGAACTTTCTTCAAGGGTTGACATCAATGACAACCAACCTTAATCATCAATCCCCCCCTTTGGCATTGATGTCAACACTTTGATGCAATACTGAAATTATGTCATGAAATACTGAAGTCATATCACTCATGCTCCCCCTGGAAACATGCCCCTGTCCTCTGCATATCTATGACCATTTCTCCCCATGGAACCATGCCTCTGTCCTCTGCATCTAATGAATCTCTCCCCCTTTTTCATCAATGACAAAGGTATCTTTCCATCTGGGGTTGCTCCCCCTGACTGAAATGTCCTCTTTATGGTGCTTCCTCATGTACATCTAAGACATATAAGATAAGAATTCAAAAGAATTCATTTTGGAGTAGAAATAACTCTGATTCTCTGGCGAAGATACTCAAAGCTTCCCGTGGAAGTGGTTTTGTAAATATGTATGCCACTTGTTCTTTTG